>CM038219.1:12925018-13002867 GCA_021442155.1 Cymbidium sinense
TCAAATCAAAGATGCACCTCCAAATTTGAAGAGAAAATCATTTCAACAATCGATAAGCTCAAAGAAATCAACCTCGGGATGAAAGAAGATCCACACTACATACATCAATTCTTGAAATGAAGAAGAAACAATGACTTAGGCCATTAATTGAGTTTAAGGACTATTTTGCATGGAGCTATGAAGAGATGCCGATTATCTCAATGTAATCCACAAACTAGCACTACTAACACTAATCATATCAAGCAAGCTCCTAGACACATAATGATTCAAAATCAAACAATAGGTCATTTTGAAGTCAAGAAACTTATCGATGATGGCTTTTATCGGGAAGAAAATACCCTACCCGGTTAGCTACATGCATGCTAAGAAAAAAAGAATGACCAAATTCGCATATGCGTCAATTTTAGGGACTTAAATAAGGCATGTCTAAGGATGAATTTTCACTTCATAAACCAAAGTTAATAGTGGACATTGCCTCATCTTATGTAGTATTCTCCTTTATGGATGGGTCATCTAGCTAAAACCAAATCAAGATGGCCCCCGAGGATGAAAGAAACACTACTTTTGAACTCTGATCAAAATCTATTGTTATAAGGTCATGCCTTTCGGCCTTCAAAATGCTGGTGCTACATACCAACGAGCCATGACTCAAATCTTCAATGAACTCATTCATCATCAAGTTGAATGTTATGTTGATTACCTCGAAGTCAAAAGCAAAGAAAAGGAAGACCACCTCTTTGACTTGAGAGTAGTTTTGAGTTAAGAAAAATTTAACCTTAAAATGAACCCCTTGAAGTGTGCATTCAGAGTAGCTTCAGGAAAGTTCCTTGGGTTTGTTGTCCAACACTGGGGAATATAAGTAGACCCAGAGAAGATCAAAGCTATCTTAGAAATTCCACCCCCTAAAAGTCTAACCCAACTTAGATCATTCCAAGAGCAGTTGGCGTATTAAAGACACTTTATCTCCAATCTATCAGGGAGATAGATGCAAGCCATTTTCAGCACTTGTCAAAAAGGATGCTAAGTTCAAGTGGGATGAAAAGTGTTAGCATGCCTTTGAAGACATAAAGCAATATTCAATGAAGCTGCCAGTTTTAGCAGCCCCTATCCCGGGCAAGTCATTGATCCTCTACACTATTGTATTTGATGACTCCCTTGGCGCTTTGTTGGCCCAAGCCAATGATGAAGGGAAGGAGATCGCTCTCTACTACCTCATCTATCATGATCCTAAGAACTACCCACCTGAGAAACATTGCCTAGTTTTAATCTTTACATCCCAAAAGCTACTACTACATGCTTTCATAAGGTGAACTTGATTTCAAGAATCAATCCACTCAAGTATCTCATGACATGGCCATATTATCCTGGATGGTTGGCGTTGGTCCATGATTCTTTCATGTATATTTTGCCTTCTTGCGGTGAAAGGATAGTCACTAGCAGATTTCTTAGTAGTACAACCACTTCTCACCGATGAAGATCTCCGATGAACAAATCATGAACTTAGGGAGGTTGACAACCATTGAGATGTATTTTGATGATGCGGTTTCCTTTCATAAAGGAGAAGAATTATGATATACTCTTCCAGGAAAAGTAGGGGTAGGAATAGTTTTCTTCAATCTAGACCGTGATGATGAGATTCTCATACTATCTCTAATCCATGCACCAACAATGAAGTCAGTATGATTTTGATTGTTGATCTATAGTTAACCATTAAAGGTGTGTCAAAAGCATTACAATTCTTAGCGGGGTCATCAATCGAGATTGGATCTATAAGGTTCTAAAACCTAAGCTTTATCATTACCACGAGTACACCATGAACCTGTTGGCCCAAATCCCTGAGGTCACCATCTATAAGGTCCCTTGAGGAGAGAGCATAGTAATAGATGCTTTGGAAAAACTTGCCAAGGAATTGGCAAGTCTAGAAGATGAATCCATTTCAATAAGAGTCCAAAATAGACAAGTCTTATCCCTTATTGACACTGAACTGGTCGAGAGACTTTCTCTTGAAGAGGAGGTTGTCGTTGCTGAAAAGGATGAGGACCTGGATGGGAATCAACCATTCATAGATTACTTGACTAAAGGCAAACTACCTCAAGAGAAGTCACAAGCCCATCAGGTGAAACAGAGAGCTCTCTCCTATGCTCTCGTGGATGGCACCTTATAACGACAGTCTTTGGATCAAATGTGGTTACACTATTTAGAAAACATGAAGCTGAAGATCATGATTGAGGTACATTCGTGTAGCGAGTGCATCAATACACCCAAAGAAGAAAGCAAAGATCAAGAGACTATGATACTACTGGTATTCGATGATTACATATTGCATGAACGTGGCTAGGAGATGCCATCAATGTTAGGTACAATGTGTGGTCCTACATCAACCACCTAACATTCTACAAAAAAGAAATTTGAGGGGGTCGATTTGCCGAAATCAAACTACCAAAACATGCAAGAGTGGGAGAAAGAGAGGAGGAGACTCACCTTTCATGAACCTCTCATGCATCGTACCGAGGAAGGAGAAGGGAAAAAATGCGCTAGGAAGGAGAAGGGAAAAAAATCGTGCATCGACGTGTGCCATTGGCCGAGGAAGAAGAAGAGGAAGGCGGCTCCACACCGTCGACATCAGGTCACCGGAGTCCCGTGTGCAGTTGGTCGGGGAAGAAGGATGGAATCTTATGTGCGAACGGAGCCTCACGTGCATGAGTGAAGAAGCCAAGCTGAACGGGTCTTGGGGAATAAGTCGAAGGGGAGGTAAGTAAGTAAATGAATTATTTTATTTTATATTTTATTAAAAATTTGATTTTATTAATATAGTTGATTTTAATGTTAATTCAAGTTCAAACTTAAGGTTTAAAATTCTAATTTAGTGTTTGTCGATTTCAGCAATAAGTTAATTTAGGAATAAGAATATAAGTTAGATGCAAGTTAAAATGTTAATTTAAAATCATTCAAGAACCATTTTAAAGAAAAATAAGAAAAGAGGAGTATTAAATTTAGGAGAACTTATAAAGGAAATGCATGTTATATTATAAAGGAAATGTATTTATATTATCGTTAATTAGATTAGAATCATTTAAGGGGGTATGATAATCAATTAATGCAATATATAAAATCACTTTAACACGTAATATTTTTATGTTATAGGAATTTTAATTAAGGAAGGAAGCGTTAAAGGAAAGGAGGTTTAAGAGAAAAATGCAAATTAAAGTGAATAATTATGTTCTTACATTTATGGTAAAAATGTCTTTAATTTCTTATGATGAAACGCATGTTCAAATGATTATGACTTTTTCCTGTACTACAAGTTATGATGATTTTCCTGCTTTTTCATAAATTGTGATATAGTTTATTGTTTCTTCATGTTGGATAATAACTTGAATGCTAGATCATATTGCCACACCATCATGTTATAAAGTTAATCGATGTTAATTATGAACTAATGTGCATAGCGTATAATTGTATGTTATGAATGTGTATGTTAAACTGAGTTTACCCCTTATGGTGCTGGGACGAATATGTATGCACAAAATGATGAAAAAGGGCCAACAAAATTGGCAAATGATGAAAAAGGGCCAATGAAATTGGCAAATGGTAATGGATACTTGTCCTTTGGATGAGTATTTAGACGGTGACTCTTGGACGAATGATAAATATAAAAAGTAAAAGTTCATATGAAAAGTTAAAGTTTATGTATACCGACCCCCATATGATAAATGTTTATGTATACCGACCCTCATATGAAAAGTTTATGTATACTTACCTCACATATGTTTGATTGTTTGAGCAATTTTCTTTTATGTAATTGTGACAACAAAAATTGACATGCATACTAGTTCTTTCTTCTTGTTTACTATAGTGTAATAGCATAATTGACCCACTGAATTATATTCATTTGTTAGTTGCTAAAATTTTTTTCAGGTAACCATCTAATTAAATGGCTGATAGAAGGGAAAGTCATGTTTATCGTCGTAGAGAGAATTCAGGAGATAGGTAATTATGTCATGTTGAGTTATGTTTAAAGTGTGTTTTCTCCCAAACTTTATTAGAATTTTTATGTATGGACAATTTGTATAATCATTTGTGGATTTTAGTGGCTCTTGTATGATTAAAAATTTTATGTAAGATTGAAAATGTTATGTAAGTCTTTCTTTTATCTGTCTGACCATCTATTCCCGCCTTGATATTCCAAGCTCCCGGGCCGGGTCGTGACAAGAGTGGTATCAGAGCAAAGTTTTTATATTTAAGGACATAAGTATGATCATAATCAAAGAGCCATTAAGAAGATGATAAATTTTATGAAGAGATTTGAGGTGATTTTAGGAATGGATTGACTATCTAAACATTGTGCTACTATAGATTGTTGTAAAAAGATAATCAAAGTCAATAGTCCTAGAGAAGAAGAATTCAAATTCGTGGGACATAAGGGAGTATTAGCTATGATATTATCTTGCTAAAAATTTCAAAGGATGCTAGCAAAAGGCTATGAAGGTTTTCTCGCTCAAGTTACTGATGTTACTAAAGAGGTAAATAAGATAGAGGATGTACTAGTAGTAAAGGAGTATCTAGAAGTATTTCTAGATGATTTACCAGGTTTACCTCCAGTCAACGAGATAGGTTTCTCTATTGATTTAATTTAAGGTGCAAAACCTGTAGCAAAAATACTATATAGAATGAAGATTAAAGAATTACAAGAGTTGAAGAATCAGCTACATGAATTGTTAGAGAAGGGATTTATCAGGCCTAGCACATCTCCTTGGGGAGCTCCTGTATTATTTGTGAAGAAGAAAGATGGGAGCTTAAGACTATGCATCGATTATAGTGAGCTTAATAAACTCACATTAAAGAATAAATATCCCTTGCCAAGAATTGATGATCTCTTTGTCCAACTAGAAGGAGCTTTAGTATTTTCAAAGATTGATTTAAGATCAGGTTATCATCAGTTGAGATTCAAAGAAGAAGATATACCAAAGACTGCATTCAGTATAAGGTATGGGCACTATGAGTTTATGGTGGTGCCTTTTATCTTAACAAATGCTCCAGCTATATTTATGGATCTCATGAATATAATCTTTAAACCATTTTTAGATTCATTTGTGATTGTATTCATAGATGATATTCTAATTTATTCACGAAAAAGCTTTCATGAAAACCCTTCACATTATTTTGCAAGCTCTGAAAGGAAATGAATTGTATGCAAAATTTTCAAATTGTGAATTTTGGTTAAATAACATCATATTATTGGGGCACATGATTAGTAGTGAAGGGGTTTCAGTGGATTAGAGTAAAGTTAAAGCAATAGCAGAATGGCCCAGACCAACAACTGTCATAGAAGTCAAAAGTTTCTTAGGGTTGGTAGGATATTACAGAAGATTTGTTGAAGGGATTTCACAGATTGCGATGCCACTATCGAGGCTAAGTTAGAAAGCAGACAAGTTTGAATGGTCAGATCAGTGTGATGAGGCTTTTCAAAAATTAAAGAATTGTTTAATGGCTGCACCAGTACTAACTATTCCATCAGGGATAGAAGGATTTCAAATTAATAGTGATGCATTATTAAGAGGCTTGGGATGTGTACTTATGTAGAATGGAAGAGTGATTGCTTATGCTTCAAGGCAATTGAAAAATCATGAAAAGAATTATCCAATCCATGATCTAGAGCTAGTAGCAGTGGTATTTGCATTAAAAATTTGGAGGCATTATTTATATGGAGTAAGGTGTGAAGTTTTCACTGATCATCAAAGCTTGAAATATATCTTTACTCAGAAGGAGCTAAATTTAAGGCAAAGGAGATGGTTGGAACTCATTAAGGATTATTATTTGGATATTCAATATCATCCAGGAAAGACAAATGTAGTTGCTGATGTTCTAAGTAGAAAAACATCTGGTAGTGTTTATTGGTTGATCTCTCAATGAGAGGAGTTGATTAAAGATTTTAAAAAATTAGAAATTTCAATTATTAAATCTACAGATGATCATGTTTTATTGTTAAATCAAATGGCTATATAATCAAATTTGAAAGACATAATATGAGATGATTTACCTCAAGATGATGACTTTCAGAAAAATTTAGATTTGGTAAAAGTAGGTCATACAGAATATTTTGAAATCGATGAAGAGGGATTACTGAAGTATCATGGCAGAGTTTGCATTCCATATGTTGGAGATTTGAGGAAAGACATATTGCATGAAGTACATCATTCTAATTATACAATTCATCCGGCGAGTAAAATATATCAAGATCTTAAAGAAATATTTTGGTGGCTGAATGAAAAGAAGTGTAGTAATTTATTTATAAATGTTAATCATGTCAGATGGTTAAAGCTGAACATCAGAAGCCATGTAGACTTTTACAACCCTTGCCAATACCTGAGTGGAAATGGGACGATATTGCTATGGATTTTGTGGTTGGCTTACCCAGATCCAGAAGAGGTTGCGATGCTATTTGGGTCATTATTGATAGGTTGACTAAATATGCACACTTTTTACCTATCAGATAATCTAATGCTATTGAAAAGCTAGCAAGAAAGTATGTTGATGAAATCATGAAGTTACATGGTATCTCAAAATCTATAGTGTCCAATCGAGATGGTCAATTTACATCTAGACTATGGAGAAAAATTCAAGAAGCTTTAGCTTTACTTTCGATCGCATTCCATCCTCAAACGATATCGAAAGAACTTCAAACACTTGAAGATTTAATTAGACTTTGTATCCTTGATTTTGGAGGAAATTGGGAAATTCATTTGCCTTTAATTGTGTTTGCCTACAATAATAGCTTTCAAGCAAGTATCAGTATGGCTCTTATGAAGCATTGTATGGAAGGAAATGAACGCTTTGTTGGGTGGAGACAGAAAGAAGAATCATTGGTGTATGTAGAAGATTACCAAAAGATCGATTGATGATAGATTAAAAACTGATCAAGATAGATAGAGAAAATACTATGATGCTAAACATCAGCCAGTAGAGTTTAAAGTGGGAGAATTTGTATTTTTTAAAGTCATCCCCATGAAAGGTATAAAATTATTTGGTAAAGTTGGAAAGTTAAGCCCACGCTATATTGGTCCATATGAAATTTTGGAAAGAATTGGGAAAGTGGCTTATAGACTGACTTTACCTTCTCACATGCAAGGAGTGCACAATGTGTTTCATATTTCTCTTCTACGAAAATATATCACTGATGAAGCCTACAAGATTATTGATGATCCTATTGATATTCAACCTGATCTCACATTTGTGGAGGAGCCAGAAAGAATTATAGATTATGATGTCAATCATCTCAGGAATAGGGAAATTTTATTTGTTCGTGTACTATGGAAACATGGATCAGATCGAGAAGCTACGTGGGTGAAGGAATCCGAAATGCAAGAACTTTATCCTCAATTGTTTAATTAAAGGTATATTCATTTCTATTAATATCATTTAATTTTGAGGCTGAAAATTTTATAAGAGGGAGAGATTGTAATAACCGAAAAAAAAATAAAGAAAAAGAAAATTTTGTAACTGCCATGGCGGTTAGCCACAGAAAGAAAAAAAAAAGAAATTCGAGGGGGGTCGGTTTGTTGAAACCAAACTTCCAAAACATGCAAGAGAGGGAGAAAGAGAGGAGGAGACTCACCTTTCGCGAACCCCTCGTGCATCGTCGGCCAAGGAAGGAGAAGGGAAAAATCATGCATCATCGGCCGAGGAAGGAGAAGGGAAAAAAACCGTGCATCGACGTGTGTCGTTGGCCGAGGAAGAAGAAGACGAAGGCGGCTCCACGTCGTCGACATCGGGTCGCCGGAGCATCATGCCATCACGGAAGAAGGAAGGAATCTTGCATGAACGAGCCTCACGCATGAGTGAAGATGCTGAACGGTCTTAGGGCATAAGCCGAAGGAGAGGTAAGTAAGTAAATGAATTTTTTTATTTTATATTTTATTAAAAAACTAATTTTGTTAATATAGTTGATTTTAATGTTAATTCAAGTTTTAACTTAGGGTTTAAAATTCTAATTTAGGGTTTATCAATTTCAGCAATAAGTTAATTTAGCAATAAGTAATATAAGTTAGATGCAAGTTAAAATGTTAATTTAAAATTATTCAAGAACCATTTTAAAGAAAAATAAGAAAAGAGGAGTATTAAATTTAGGAGAACTTATAAAGCAAATGCATGTTATATTATAAAGGAAATATATTTATATTATCGTTAATTAGATTAGAATCATTTAAGGGGGTATGATAATCAAGTAATGCAATATATAAAATTACTTTAACATGTAATATTTTTATGTTATAGGAATTTCAATTAAGGAAGGAAGTGTTAAAGGAAAGGAGGTTCAAGAGAAAATTGCAAATTAAAGTGGGTAATTATGTTCTTATATTTATGGTAAAAATGTCTTTAATTTCTTATGATGAAATGCATGTTCAAATGATTATGACTTTTTCCTGCACTGCAAGTTATTATGATTTTCTTGCTTTTTCATAAATTGTGATATAGTTACTGTTTCTTCATGTTGGATAATAACTTGAATGCTAGATCATATTGCCACACCATCATGTTATAAAGTTAACTGATTTAATATTAATTATGAATTAATGTGCATAGTGGTATAATTGTATGCTATGAATGTGTATGTTGAAACTGGAGTTCACCCCTTATGGTACTGGATGAGGATGCAATGTACCTATGCACAAAATGATGAAAAAGTGCCAATGAAATTGAAAAATGATGAAAAAGGGCCAATGAAATAGATACTTGTCCTTTGGATGATTATTTAGACGGTGACTCTTGGATGGATGATAAATGTAAAAAGTAAAAGTTCATATGAAAAGTTAAAATTTATGTATATCGACCCCCATATGATAAATATTTATGTATACCGACTCTCATATGAAAAGTTTATGTATACTTACCTCACATATGTTTGATTGTTTGTGCAAATTTCTTTTATGTGCATGTGGAAACAAAAATTGGCATACATACTAGTTCTTTCTTCTTGTTTACTATAGTATAATAGCATAATTGACCCACTGAATTATATTCATTTGTTAGTTGCTTAAATTTTTTTTTGGTAACCATCCTAATTAAATGGTTGATAGAAGGGAAAGTCATGTTTACCGCCGTAGAGGGATTTCAGGAGATAAGTAATTATGTCATGTTGAGTTATATTTAAAGTGTGTTTTCTCCTGAACTTTGTCAGAATTTTTATGTATGGATAATTTGTATAATCATTTGTGGATTTTAGTGGCTCTTGTACGATTGAAGATTTTATGTAAGATTGAAAATGTTATGTAAGTCTTTCTTATCCTCTCACCTTATTCGCCTTGATATTCCAAGCTCTCATCGTGACACAAAATACATCCCAACGGTATGCTAGTGTCCCCGAAGTTCATGATTTCTTCATTGGGGAGATCATCACTAAGCAGAGAATCAACAGAAAGTGGGTGTGCTGCTAAGAAATCCACTAGTGTCTATCCTTTTATAGCACGGAGGGGTATAAATGTGATGTCAAACTATGATAAAATCATGGAACAACATGCCAATCATCTAGATAATGTTGGTCATGTCATGAGATATTACAGTAGATTGATTCCAGAGATCAAATTCACCTTATGAGAAAGCATATATTGTCATAGCTTTTGGGATGCAAAGATTAAAGCTAGGAAGTGCTTCTCAATAGCTGGGTAGTTTGCATCAGCAGGAATTAGATGATGACTGGGGTAGTAGAGAGCATTTTCTTTCCCTCCATCATTGGTTTAAGCCAATAAGGTGCCAAGGGAGTTATCTAATGCAACAATGTAGAGGATCAATGACTTGCCCATGATAGTGCTAACTAGCGACATCATCAGGTAGTGCTTGATGTCCTCAAAAGCATGCTGGTACTTGTCATCCCATTTGAACTTGGCATCCTTTTTGACAAGTGTTGAGAATGGCTGGCATCTTTCTCATAAATTAGATATGAAGCATCTTAGATATGTCAACCACCCCTGGAATGATCTGAGTTTAGTTAGACTTTAGGGCTTGGCATTTTTAAGATAGCTATGATCTTCTCTATGTCGATCTCTACTCCCCAGTGTCAGACAACAAACCCAAGAAATTTCCCTGAAGCTACTCTGAATGCACACTTCAAAGGATTCATTTTGAGGTTAAATTTTCTTAACCATTTGAAAACTACTCTCAAGTCAAAGAGATAGTCTTCCTTTTCTTTACTTTTGACTACTATATCATCAACATAGCATTCAACTTGATGATGAATGAGTTCATTGAAGATCTGAGCCATGGCCCACTGGTATGTAGCACCAGCATTTTTAAATCTAAAAGGCATGACCTTATAATAATAGATTCTAATCAGGGTTTGCAAGTAGTGTCTCTTTCATCCTAAAGAGCCATATTGATTTGGTTGTAGCAAGATGACCCATCCATAAAGGAGAATGCTGCATGAGATGAGGCAATGTCCACCATCAATTCTAATATAGGAAATGAAAATTCATCTTTAGGACATGCCTTATTCAGAACCCTAAAATCGATGCACATTTGAATTTGGCCATTCTTTTTCTTAACTGGGATGAATTTGGCTAACCAAGTAGGATATTTTTCTTCCCTGATAAAGTCAGCGTCAATTAGTTTCTTGATTTCAAAAGTGACTGTTGTTTAATTTCTAATCGCTTGAGTCTAGAAGCTTACTTGATACGATTAGCATTAAGTTTTATTGCTAGTTTATGGTCTGCTATGTTAGAAGATAAATCGAGCATTTCATCAAAACTCCATGTGAAGCAGTCCTTAAACTTAGCTAAGTGCCCTTAAACTTATTAATACCTAACTAAATCATTGGTTTCTTTCATTCAACAAGTGAACTAATGTAATGTGGATCTTCTTTTGTTCCCAAGTTGATTTCTTTAAATTTATCAATGGTTGACATGATTTCTTCTTCAAACTATGGTGGTGCATCTTTGACTTGAGGCTCATTTGGGTCATCTAAAGTTTCTAAACATGTCTCCTCGTAAGAGTTAACTTGATTTGAGAAGAACCTATCAAACTCCAAATGAGTGGTGATGACTAGGCAATGATTGTAGGTTGTCAACAGGACCCAGAGTGTCGAATCCTAATCCTGATCTTGATTAAGAGTGTCTGCTCTAGTTATCCCATAGTTTTTCAAAGTAGTTTGAATTGTTTTAGACCAAGTATGTGGGATTAATCCCTTCTTGCTAAGTTAATAACACAAGTAATACCAATCAAAAGGTAGTTATATTAAATCGTTATATGAATCATCCTTAAGCACATCGCTTCTTGACTTGAGGATGATGCTAAACAAAACCTCTTCGACCTGACATATGTGAATGACTTGGGGGCCTCCTTACCTACCAAACCTTCAACTTTCTGGGAGGAAAGTGAGGTTAGATCTAAAGTTCCCAACTATTGCCTGACTGCTCTACATAATGATGATTTGGGCACATTCATGCTTTGCTTGGAGGCCTGGTCTTCATCACTGTATGGCTTGAACGTCACCTCTAAAGAGACCTGCTGAGAGCGGTTGGTCGGAGTGCTAATCACATGAGACTCATCCTCCGAGTTAGACTCTAAGTCTATGTGGATAGGGGGGTACTCTTGAGAGCTGGAACATAGCTCATGTCGACCAGACAGGTGGTCTTCCACCTCTAGAACTGCCTCTAGACTTGCCTCTTCTTCTACCTAGTGGAGGTCGAGTCATCCTACACATGTGTTCATATGGAGGAATGAACTGTGGGCAGAATCTAACATCTGGCTCTACCTCTTCCTCTGTCGATTCTCGCTCACTTGTACTTTCTTTTTCTTTTCCTTTTTTCTTTTTCTTTTTCAATTTCTTTTTCTTTTCTTTTGTTTCTTTTTCTTTTAATTTTGATCTTTCACCATATTCACGAGAATAGACTTTTTGATTTCAAGGAAGATAGTAGGTTGCATCTTCATAAATCTCAACATCTCTAACTGAGAATGGATTCAAGTCTTCTTTAACATAATACTCGATTCCAACTCTTTTGAATTTGATGCACTGGTGTAAAGAGGATGGAACTGTTTGTTCCATGTATCCAAGGCTGATCGAGCAAAGCAATGAAAGATGTATTTGAATCAATTATGTAGAACTCAACTTTTATACCAATGACTTGTTTACTCTTATCTTGAGGTGCTACCTGGAGGTAGAACTTTGCCACAATGAAGGTTGACTTTAGTGACTTCATGAGATGATTTAATGAAAAGTTCTACCTGCTCATCATGTTCACCTACAGCTTCTCCTATAGGATCATCGGAGTCAGATGACTCCAAATCTATCTCAATAGGTGACTTCGGGTAATTTAGGAATGGGTAATCCATTTCAAAATCATAAAGGAGTGGATTGAAATTGTTATAATTATTAGTACTTGAAGAGCTTTCTATAAGAATGAAATCATCAAGATCATCAAAAGTAGAGAAAATGTAAGAGGAATTAATCTTCTTCTTCATTGATTTCTAAGATTTGGATGAAGGTACAAAATAGAAATCTAGTAAAGTAAGCAGAGCAAGGGATTTGGCACCCCCCTCCACTGATACAGTATGGCTGCTAGAAGAAGAACTAGTTGAAGGAGCTATAGCTGCAATTATGGTAGGAGTACTAAACTCAGCCTGTGGTTGCACTAATGTGCTATCCTGGGCATGTGGAAGTTATCGCTACTGCTGTTGGGCTTCTACCTCCCTCAAGTTATCTTTAGCAACTTGCAAACCTTCCTTAGAGTTGGAGGCTTGAGCTATTTTAGACACCTGGAAGGGTAACTTTCTAATCTTAGAAATAATTTTCTTGGAGGTTCGGGAAAGGGAGATATCCCAACCTTCCTATTTCTTAAGAAGATCGTATCCCCAAGGATTACCTTAACAAAACTAGAGGGTTATTCTAGAACATATTACATAGGGATGATAATGGCACCTAACTTGTAGCTATGCTCAAGCCAGTCTTTAAAGGTAAAGCAACCTTCCAAGACATGACCTAACATGTGGTAGTATGGGAAAAGGTTTGGATCATGACTCTTGCCCACATCTTTCGGCCTTCTAGGCTTTGGTATCTAAAAATTAGACTTCGTTAAGAGGTTCTTAAAGATCTTTCTAACTACCTACTTCTTGAATGAATAGGGTTTATTCAATTTGTCACCAAGAGTAGGTAAGTGATAGTTACCTAGTGGTGGAGTAGATGTCCGATGTGGATGGGGATACTGTTGATAGGCGGCGATGGAGGCCACTATGACAACTGAGGTGGCCAATATGATGATCAAGGTGATGGCAAAGGAGGTGGTAGAGGAGGCTACTGAGCTCGAGGTTAGTCTGACTAAACCGGGTCATGCTTCCCTTATCAACTACTATGATGGGCTTTTCTTAAATGCCTTCTATGGTCTAGGCTTGGCTAACTGATCTTAAAAGGTAACTGTTTGACCTCTCCTTGTAGACTCACCGCCTTGTTGATTAATTTCTCAAATGTGTTAATGGTGAACCCTTTAAAGATGAATATGATCAGACCATTAAGTAGAATTTCAATGGCATGCTATTTAGATAGCTATGGTTTGCATTTCATACTTAAATTGCACCTTCTAAGAATGTAATCAATAAGAGACTCACCAGGGTGTTGTTGAGCTACATCGAGATCGCTTACCCTTTCTTTGAGCTCCATGAAATCTCTTAATAAAGAGCTGCTCCAACTCGATAAATGTCTTCACTGAACCATTGGGTAGTTCAGCGTACCAATCAAATCTGGTCTAATAACGAAGAGGAAAAATAAGAGTGCATTCGCCACCGCATTGCAACATCCATAAATGTGTTATGTGCCGAGAGTTCTCGCCATCAAAATTTTGAAGGATGGAGGTATAAAGCCCTTAGGGTATTAGACACCATTAAATTCCTCCAGGTAAGGTCTACCCTTTAGAACATATAAGCTACCTCAGGCTTGCGCCAATGCATCCCTCACAAGTTTCTCCACCATGTGTTTAATGTCTTTTTCATAAATGGAGGTGCTATCCACCACCTTCCTATGCTAGATACCACTGTCTCCCTTTGCACGAATGCATCCAGGATCATCTAAAGTGTGTGTCAACTTTGCTCTGTAGGCTACCAGGAGAAGGCTGTGAAATTGGAGTTGAATTCTGCAATGCTTACACCACTGCCATCAACTCTTCGATCTTCTTCCCCATTTGATCAATATGATCATTCCTCTACCTAAGCTAGTGGAGGTACTGAGTTGAATGGATGACATCATTCTCTTTAACTATAAAATACCTTCTTTACTATGTTGATCTCTTTGTAGGGAACTCCTAGTATTGACCATGTGAACTTCGAATTCTCAAGGAGATCATCCTCATCTAGATCAAAGCTGACATTTCCCTCCTCACAATCTGACCAGTCACTTCCTAGAAGTTCTCTCTTCTCTGTAAAGTACTATGCTAAAATATCATCTAGGAGCGGTCAACCATGTGCATGATTACATGATAGAGGGTTGTGCTCATTGACAGAGATGCACCTAACACTACCTATCAATGGAGTGTTAGCTTTGGAAGGTTCATGACTGCTAGGAGAGACATGCTCATGACTATTCATGGGTGGAGTAGTAACCTAGGGAGATCCACTACCATGGGGACTATAGAACTGCCCCCTTCCCCCTCTACAACTACTGTTGTCACTAGCTCTGATGGTAGTGGTGGTTATTGTACGACCACGATGTTGCGGGGTCGCCACTCCTTCTTTACCAAGACTGAAGTAAGAGGTCTAGTAGGGGAACTTGCCTTCACCTCAGTCAGTGGAGTAGATGAAGTGGGATCCTTTGGCTATAGTTGGATCACCAAGG
Organism: Cymbidium sinense; assembly: GCA_021442155.1. NCBI lineage: Eukaryota > Viridiplantae > Streptophyta > Magnoliopsida > Asparagales > Orchidaceae > Cymbidium > Cymbidium sinense. The sequence goes on from CM038219.1 coordinate 12,939,831, forward strand.
GAGCATTCTTCTCCCCGGATACTATATTCTATGTCTTCGTAGGAACGGTGGATGGTGGGACCTGAACTGGTGATGGTGTGTGAGGAGTGGATGTGGTGGAGATAATACAGACTCTACCCTCATTGGGGCTTTCCCCCTATGACTGATGGAACCTATCATCACTATGTTATCGATCCTATCGACTAGGTCCAATGACTGGGAAATCAACTAGAGCGAGGTCATGCCGGAAAACCTCTCACTCCTTGATCCTGAGCGCTACTGGGCCTCTAATACTGCCACATCAAATGTTTCTGGTAACACTCCTAGGGATGATTGACCTCAAGTTAAATAATGCAGACTCAACATTAGTGTACCTTCCCTACTGTAATACTATCCGAAGGCCAGCATAGGACTTCCTCCTGTCCCTAGATGAAACTTTGTGGTATGTAGGAGGTGGAGGCAATGCAGGTATCCTCTGATAGTCTTCCTCTCCATCGAAGAGAGGGGGTGGAACTGGTTGCTAGTCAGCAATGGGGAAACCTCGTAAGGAGAACCCTCCTCTGTAATGTGGGATGCGACATGCATCTCCTAGACGGCACGCTCATGGTGCCGCTTGATCTTGCTTCTCCTGTTATGTCATTGTGTGCGGCGCTGTGTACAGCTGAGCATAGAGGTGTGAGAGCTAAATCTTTTCTTGAAGGTAGGGGAGGCTATCTCTAAAGCTAGGATAGCCTTTCTCTTAGAGGGGACCAATAAGGAGGTGCTAGCACACACCCAAGCGGTTGTGGGAGCAACTGGGTGAGTGGGAACTAGACTGACTGGAAAAACTTCAACTGCCATTCTCTTCAAGGAAGGATACTTAGTGTTAGAAGGCAGGTCGATGCGGATGACTTGCTTCTACCCAACCACTTCACCCTAACTAACAATGGTGAGGGTCGCCCCTCACAGGTGATGCAGGCTCTCTCAAATCCTCAGTCAAAGAACACTAGATGGGTGGAGTCAGTCTGAGGGAGGATGGCCAGGGCCAAATCCATCCCAAATGGAAAGGTAAAAGCAAACTTTTGTGAGGCCATGTGTGAAGACTGCAAAGACTACAGACCGATCTGAGTAGTATGCGCATTTATTGAAATATAACTTGTAGATTTCTTCCTTGATATTTGTTCCACAAAGTATGAATTGAGTTTTGAACCCACACTCAACAATTCAAATATGTTAAGTGGGGTTCATTGGAGAGATTTGAATGTTTTGGAGGAGAGTCTTTTGCGATTTTTTTGGAGCCCATACTCAACTAGTTTAGGTAGGTTGGGTGGGGTTCAAAAATTTGAGGAGAAATTTCTTTCTTTTGGGGATTGTTTGCATTTTATGTTTCTTGTTTGAAAATATGGATAGTTTGAAATGCCTCTACATAGTAAGTTTGGGTATGCTAAGAAGAGGTTGTGATTGTGTGTTTGAAATATTTATTGCTTGTAAAGATTTGATTGTGTGTTATTTTGATTTGAAAATGGGGCTTCTTACTTAACAAATTTGGTATGTTAAGTAGAGGCCACATGTGTTTGATTTGTGCTTGAAGATGAGACTTTCACTTAACAAATTTGGTATGTTAAGTGAAAGCCAAATGTGGTTGTGAGATAGATTTGCTTTTCTTTGAAGATGGGAGTCCCACTTAACAAATTTGGTATGTTAAGTGAAAGCCCCAAATGTGTTTGTGATATGTTTTTTTTTTTTTTTTTTTTTTTGAAAAGAGGATCTTCAAATTTGGGTATGTTAAGTGAAAGCTCATGTGTGGTTGATATGAAAAAAATTTGATCCTTATTTAACAAATTTGGTATGTTAAAATAGGGATCAAATATGTGTTGAAAAGAGACCCTCACTTAACAGATTTGGTATGTTAAGTGAAAGCTTAAATGCGTTTGATATATGTTTGAATGTGGGACTCCCACTTAACAATTTGGTGTGAAGTGAAAATCAAAGTATGATATGACTTGAGAATGGGACTCTCACTTAACAAATTTGGGTAAGTGAATCCAATATGGCATGGTTATGTGATTCTTACTTAACAAATTTGATGTGTTAAGTAGAATCAAATATATGCTTTGAAAATGAGACTATTACTTAGCAATATAGGATATGCTAAGTGAAAACCTAAATGTATATTTTTTTTTTGTGAAAATGAGACCCTCACTTAGCAAATTGAATTTGCTAAGTGAAAGTCAAGTTCATGTTTTGAAAATGAGACCCCCACTTAACAAATTGAAATTGTTAAGTGAAGTCAAATTTTATGTTTTTAAAAATAAGACCATCACTTAACAAATTGAAATTGTCAAGTGAGAGTCAAATTTTATGTTTTGAGACCCCCACTTAATAAATTGAAATTGTTAAGTGAAGGTCAAATTTATGTTTTGAAAATGAGACCCCCACTAAACAAATTGAAATTGTTAAGTGAAAGCCAAATTTATGTTTTTTTTGAAAATGAGACTCCCACTTAACAAATTGAATTGTTAAGTGAGATAAATTTATGTTTTTGGAGTTGAGACCCACTTAACAAATTGTAATTGTTAAGTGAAAGTCAAATTTTATGTTTTGAAAATGAGACCCTCACTTAACAAATTGAGTATGTTAAGCAATGGTCAAATTTATATTTTAATTCAAATAGAGGTTCTCACTTAACAACTTTGGATATATTAAGCAGGAATCAAATATGGTATGATTTGCTCTTGAAAAGAGAGATGCTTCAACTCCAACATATGTGAAGTATGTTGAGTGGAGCTTTAATTTTAAAAAATGGATTTCTCGTTCAATAATTTTGAATATGTTGAAGGGGCATGGTTATTTTTCAAGGATGTGCTTTTCAAAAGAACCTCCATGTAGTAATCATCGGGATTGTTAAATGGAGGGGTTTTGACTTTGTGATTTTGTGAGTTTCTTCAAAGGTTCTTTTGAAAAGTGTCATTTTATGAAAGAAATTATTTTCTTTAAATTTTATGATGAACCTTGCCTCATTAGGCTAGTGGTGAGGAGGTTCTAAATATTATTATCTCCCCATTTGTTGATAAATTTTGTTATTACCTATTGGGGAACCCAACAAGGGTTTCAAGACCTGTACGGAGTGAGGTCCTAAAACCTAAAGGATGTTAGCTAACTTTGCTTAAGAATGAAATAATCTAAGTTCCAAAGAAACAAAAGATAGTCTCGGACTCATATGAAAAGTAAGTCCACTATCAATGCTTGGAAACAACAATCGTCTACTATATATTGAGATAGGAACCTTCCCCAGCAGTGCCAAAATTGTGGTGTTTATTTATTTATTTATTTTGGTTTGGTGTGCTTTGTGTGTATATGTGATGGGACACCATGCAGATTAGTAGATATACTTATTAGGGTGATCAGGTATGACATGAAGGAATAGTGTACTATCTCGAGAGATAGAAGTCACTACCCTATGATGGACCTAATCACCTAATAAGGACTCCTAAGGCATGATGGGTCTTCAAATATACTAGAGATTTTTCCCTTACTTTATATGGAAAAGTAAAGCAGGGTTTATTTAAATCAAATTCGTTAAGTTTCCTATAGAGGCAAAGCCTCCATAGTTAATTACCTCTTAAGAAAAATGAATCCCTTAAGAATACTTATGGTGAAATATTTCTATCTTCGTCTATCTTAAAATAAATGAAAATAAGAATATTACACTAGGTTGGACACCATGTAGATCTGCAGATATTCTTATTATGATGATCAGATACGACATTAAGGAATGATGTTCTATCCTAAGAGATAGAAGTCGCCATCCTATAATGGACCTAATCACCTATTAAGGACTCCTAAGGATGATGGGTCTTCAAATGTTCCAGAGAATCATCCCCCACTTTACATGAAAAAGTAAAGTATTATTTATTTTAAATTAGGATCATTAAGTTCCCTATGGAGGGAGGCCCTCATAGTTAATTAGATCCTAAGGAATAAGATCCCTTAAGAATACTCTCGATTAAGGTAAATGATCATTGTCCCCAAAGATTTCAAAGATAGGACTATCAATTAATTGGTTATTTTTAGAAAATATTTCAAAGATGGGATTAATCAAGAAGAAAGAATTCTTACCAAAACTAAAGGGAGATGAGTAGGGGATGCTCATGATACTAGAAACCTATGCATCCCAAACTATTCTATGGTTGGGCTTTATATTTTGAAATTATGGAGAATTATTTATTTAAGTTGAATTTTATTAGAAATCTAGGAGTTACAATTCCACAACACAAAGTTGTGGAAATGCCTAAGAGGTGAGGATTTATGCTAGTAGCTCACAAAGGGAAACAACAACCTTGGATCCTAAATCTAGGGAAATTTGGTGAGGAAGCATGACCTAAATCTAAGGTGGAAATGTGCATATGGTTTACCTCCACTAGAGAGGATAAACAACCCAACGGTTGGACTTATAACTACCTGGGGTGGCCGCCAACTAACTCCTCCTATGATTTTAAATATATGTAGGCAAGTCATATGCTTTTGCAAGATAGTTAAACTGTTGTTTATTCAAAAAAGAGACTAAGTCCTTAAACACACTCCCTAAGAGGCTAGATCATGAAGGGCATGAAAAATGACTTCATCTAATGCAAATTTTGTTAAGTTTATTTTGATTTTTTGACAATTTATTTAACATGCTATGGGATTCATATGCCTAATGCATGAGAAATTGGTTATGGGATAAAAAAAGAAAGAGGTGTGTTTCCATCATGGCTCTCAAAGGTCAAGCCATATTCTCTGGCAAAGGTGGAAGTCCTCCATAAGAAAGAGTGAACAAGATGATTTTAATGCATGATGTGAGACATACAACATCCAGCTAAGGGGTTGCTAAATCTTTTATTATCTCTATTTATGTCTTAGGCTTTAGGTGAGGTTAAGAGTTATTAATTTTAATTTTGAGTTGATTAATTGGATAGATAATTTATTTTTCCCTAAGAGCCTAATCGCATCCAGGCCATTCATTAATCATTGAAGAAACTAGGAAAATCATGTCATCTTAATGCATAAGCTAAACAAACACCAAACAATTTTATAAAGATAACACAAAAGAATAAAAGGCCAATGTGGTTGGGCTCCACTATACAAACCTGAAAAGAAATAGGTAGCCGACCTCTACCCTTATACAACCCAGATTACAAATGAATAATTATAATTAAAACAAATTCATGTTATGGGGGTCTTCTTTCTTCATTTTCATTTCTTTCTTTCTTTTTCTTTTTTCTTCTTTTTTGGTTGGTTGAGATGTAGGTTGCTCCAAGGCTTCATATGGTGCAAAAGACTTGGTCTTATGGCCAATGTTCATCTTAATCCCCCATAATATTCATTCCAAATCTTAATTACAAAATTACATGAAAATGGGAAAAGTATATCCAACTAAAACTTGTAAAACAGAGATTAGCTAAACATACCACACAACCCGAGCATGTATATGAATAATTTGGACTTAGCACCCACACATGGGTAACCAAGTCCACATCTAGTTTGGATTATGCTTAGGGGTATAAAGCACTGCAAAAGTATTTATATTTTTATTACATCTTAAGCACAATCCCAGAAGACATGATTAGGCTAAGATCTCCCTACCATCCAATCTATGTGCATACACCCTAACATCCAGTCTAAAATATTACATCACAAAATAAAATCAGGCATCAAGCCATGCACCGCCTTAGCATAGAGCTAGAAATGGTGACTTAGCCTAATGTGTGTATCATTTAAGGATTGTGTAGCATGTCTTAGCTAGGCTTTAAGATTGAAGTTTTCTAAGTGTGTGAGAGATTCAACTTAGAGGGTGGTTTCATTTTAAGTGATTTAGTTGATTTGTCAATTTTATTTGGTTTAAATGAACTACACTTAATTACTAAGTGTTATAAAGAGAAGAGAAGAGAACTTCTCTTTTATCTCTACCTTAAGTAATTTCTAAGGTAGATTCATTAATGATTTTTTAGTGAATGTTTTATTATGTGTTTTAATTAACCCTAAGTTTAGATTTGCTCTAAATAAACCTATTAAACAAGAAAGGCATCTTAGGAGTAATTAAGATGAATTATTATCACATAACACACAACCTTTTATTTCTTTCCAACATGTATACCATGCATATGAATGATCCTAAGTATAGCTATACATGTAATGCAAATCTTAACACACCTTGATGATGAATGCTAAGAGATGTTATTTAGGAAAATTGGATATTCCATGAATGCATGCTTTTATTAGGTAGAAAAGAGGGACTCTTTTATCCACTAATCAAATGCACATTTACATGTATAAAAGACATAAGTGAGTACAATGCCATTATTTTCTATACTAGGGGTGTAAGGTACAAGACCTACTTGGGGATACTTAAAGCCTCATAATCCTGAGATGTCCAGACTAATATACCACTTTTCTTAAATACATGTGCATGTACAAAAAGATAGCAAATGGATGAAGAATCATGCAAAAGATTTTTATTTGATTTGCTTGTGCAGGCTATATGTGTAAATATGAAGATCCTCTTAAGTCATAACATGGAAATGCATAGGAATAGATTTAAGCAAGTGTTATGTTCTTTTCAAATGAACTATACACTTTGCAAATCTATATACAAGTCCATGTTAAGAGAGGAGAAGAAAGTCACACAAAATACACATCTTATGTTATAATCACATGCAAGCTTATAAGTATTTATAAGTAGCATACCTTCATTTGTAATCTTTAATTTATAGGTTTTGAAAATAATTTTTGGTTTAATAGTGATAATAGCCACTCATATTCTTAACTTTAGCCAAAACATGTAATTTGACATAAAGGAAACATTTTATTTAATTTGATTTTTCAAAAGATATGAATGCATGAATTCATATGCCATACAACATTTATCATGCTTGGAAAGAAATAAAGTAATGTAAGCATATGACTTCATTCATCATAATTAATTCTAAGGACAATCTATGATAAGATTATTCAAAATGAATCAAAATTCTTTAAAGAGATTTTTTTTTTTTTTAGTTTTGAATTTGATTTGACTTAAGAAATATGAAAAGCGTGTGCTGGTCCTAACCCATTTCACATGTGTGAATTAGTTTAGTTTAATTTTAGAAATAATTAGATTGATTTTATATTTTTTATTTAGGTTAAGGTAAATCCATTAATTACCCCTTACCACACTTTAACATAATTAATCTAACAATTATGAGCCAACATATGATATACAACCACATGGAATTTAAATCAATGCACCTAAGAAATAAAGGGGCCTAATGCAATTTGGCTCACAATTATTGATTAATTAAGCTAAAGGTTTAATTAAGTACTTTCATAACCTTCCACACATGTGAGTTGGATTATGATTTCCTTAAACTTACTTAGGCTTTTGAACACCCAAGGCTCTACCCAAGATTGATTAAGTTTAGATTGGTTTTGAAAATTTGATTAGATTAATTAAGTATATCATTAGTGGATTAATTTTTTAATTAGGTTTGGATTAAGAAAGAAAAGGGGTTTAGGGAATAACTTGGGAAAATATCTCAAACTCATTCCATAAATCTCCTTTTCACTAAATCAATATTTAATTAATTAAGGGATTAAATCTGTTCACATGTAATTACTCTTAATTACATTAAGAGGCGATTAAGGGTTCATTAATTAATTTCCTAATTAACTCATTAATAAATCCCAAGAAAATTAAGGAGAAGTCATCCCACTAACATGCCCATAAATTTGGAATTAATTAATGAAGTCATTAAGTATTTAAGATTATTAGATTTTTTAATAAATCTAATTAAAGAAAAATCTATTCAAAATCAATTAGAAACAATTTTGTTGGGTTCCCCTGAATTATCTTTAAAATGAACTTGAGTTTGCATTTTTTAATTTTCTACATTTAATTATGAATTAATGAAGTTTTGTGATTAAATAGTAATTAAATGACCTAATTAATTAACTAATCCCATCGGCATCATGTGGGCTGCGATCACGGAATGCTTTCCATGGTGGCGGAGATTGGTTATTTAAGTTTTCACATCATCGTGCGCACGTGCTTGATCTTTCCCAGCCGTCGATTGGATCGATGACGGATCAAACACGATTATAAAGGGATTAAATCAGTAGATCTAAGCATTTTAATCAGGGTCATCCATCCAAAACATGTGGGATGGATGGCCCATGATTCATCCCTACCTGAGCTACAGGAGATGGAGGCCGTGCATCCTCCATGGCTTGATCCCAGCTCACTTGAGCTCGAATTAGGCTGAGATTCAATCCACACCATCAAGAAGCATAGGGAAGAACATCCAATGGTTGAATTTTAATGGGATTACAATTCCATTCACAAAGGAAATTTTTCAAATTAAGGTCAGTTTTGAGTCATACCTCGTCGAGGCTATCACCCGGCGGGAGGGTCATTTCATCTAGTGTAGATGAAGCTTTGTTGAAAGTTTCAAGCTTCAATTTGAAGTGAATTGCTCAATTGACCAAGGCTCCCTCCAATAGCTTGCGGCTTTGGTCTAGGTCTCCCTTCTTGTAGCTTGGATGCTTGGGAAAAGCTTTGGGTGAACTCGACTTGCCTCCTTGATGGTGCTTTCCAAGTTAATTGGGATTTGATTGAGGATTGAGCAAGTTGGTATTTTGACTATGAACAAAACTGAGAGAGGAAAATCAAAAGAGCTTGGAATGCTTTGGAAACTTGGAGAAGCTTACCTTTGATCCTGAGCTCAATCAAATGCAAGGAATGGTTTGAGTGGGAATGAGGGGAGTATATCTCCCCTCCAGATGGATATCGAGATTCCTTATCATTTTGATCAAATTAAGAAGGTTGAATGGTTTGTTTAGGTTGTTAGGAGCTCCATGTGCTTTGGTTTTGGCAGAGGAGTGGAATGGAGGAGGTGCACATGTGCTAGGTGAGTGTAGGAGGTGATCCAAGTGTAGAATTTTTATTGGAGGGGTTAGTTTGGCCTTGGGTTGGGTCATGTGCACCACCTCCCTTGGTGTCCAAATGGTCCATTTGGAGGATGTTAAGTGGCCATGAAAGGAATTGACCAAATTTCAAGTGGATTTTGCCATAGGTTACCCTTTGACCCAAGGGTGAAATGGTCATTTGGCTTTGATTTTAATTTGGGCAGATTTGAGATGTTTGAAAAATGGATTGTGCCAATTTTCAATGAATTTGGAGTTGATTTGATATGATTTGGCTCAAGTTGACCCATTTAGGTCAAAATGGGTCAACTTGACAATTGAATTGGTCAAATTGGGTAAAACCATGGGTTAGGTTAAGTTCATATGACCATTTGAAGTGTTTTCGTATCATTGGTTTGGTTCAATTTGGTTTAGATTTGGTTTTGGTTCATTTGAGTTCACTTAGGCCAAATGGGTCAAGTTCATCAATTTGACCCATTTGACCCAACTGGGTTAGGTCATGGGTTTGTTTAGGCTAGGTTGATCATTTAAAATGTATTGCAAGCTTTGGTTGCAATCAATTTTGGTTTGGTTTGATTTCAAGTTGATTTGACCATTTAGGTCAAGTTGGGTTCATGGTCAATTGGGCTATGTTGGGTCTAGTTGGCTAATTGAAGCTTTGGTCAAGTTTAACATGTGATTTAGAATGAATTTGACCCATTAGTTGCAATCAAATTGGCTTTATAGATTTTGGCTAGTTTAGTGTCATTTGGGCTAAGTGTTGACTTGGTCAAAGGCTAGATTTGACTTGGTTTGACCCAATTTGAGTGATTGATCATCCTAAGATGATTGTTGCTCATAATGTAATGCTTAGGTAGGCTTAGTTCAATCTAATTTGGGTTGGATTAGAATTTGACTCAAAAGGTGCTTTAAGTCACTTTGGGTCAAGTGAGCCTAAGTCAATTGGCTTGATCAGGGCTTGATTCAAGTTTGGTTGAGCTCGCATATGGACTTATGATTGAAATATAACTCCATTTGCAAGTGATTTGGGGTCAAATGGGTTTTGATTTATTTGACAATTTCAATTTCAAAGGATGAACATGGGTTTGATTTGGGTTAGTTTGATTTTGGTTTGATGATTGAAGTATGTGTTTATATTTGGGCTTGTGATTAAAGGATTGATTGTTTGAAGAAAATACAAATGTTTGATTGATTTGAGTTTGATTTGGCTAAGTTCAAGATTTGACTTGAAAGGTGTAAGTTGGATTTAGGTTAGATTTGAGGCTTGAGTTTTGAATTTATTTTGGTTATTTGAATTATATTTAATTTATATTATGAACATAAATGAGAATATAAATGGGTTGTGAAAATCTTTTGAGTTTCAATTGATTTGGATTTGGTTTGGCTAAGTCCATAAGATGAAATCAAAATGTCTTATTTTGGATTTATAATTGAGTTTTGAGTTTAGTTTTTTGGTTATTTGAATTTATATTTCATTTTAATATGTGAATATAAATGAAGATATAAATGGTTGTGAAATCTTTTGATTTTGAATTGATTTGGATTTGGTTTAGCTAAGTCCATAAGATGAAATCAAAGGCTTAGGAAAGATTTTGGATTTGGGATTGAGTTTTGAATTTAGTTTTGGTTTGAATTTGAAGTTGATTTGGATTTGAGGTTGATTTGAATTTGAGGTTGATTTGAATTTAAGATTGATTTGAATTTGAAGTTTGACTTGAAAGATGGAAGTAAGGATTTGGTTCAAGCTAAAGGGTTAGCAAGTTTTCCTAATACCCCTAAGGCATAACCCAAACCTATGGTCTAAGTCTCTAGGGTTAGGTTAAGTGTTCACTTAATCACTAGAAGTGTCTTAAGACTAAGGAACCCTTAATGTTTAGAGGAGTCCTTATGCCTAGGATGGAGAAGTTGAAAGCTCACTCCAAAACTAAGGTCAACAAAGGGCACCCACTAGGTGTGGTGTGACTGACAAGTCATACCGCACATATTGGTGTTGACCGAGATAATCAACAATGCTCGAACAATCACAAGCACTAACAAAAATGATCTACTCCCAAACTCGAGGTGTATAAGGGATCAAGATCTTAGTGTAATGTGACTCTACTCATGTCAAAGACATAAGAGAGTGAAGGAGGAATCCATTAAAGATTGAGTATGTGAACCTTCCACTAGGGAAGAGGTTCAAGTCATCCATTAGGGGATGAAAGGTTTAATTTGATTTGGGTCCGTTGAGGAGAAAAATTGATTTGATTAGTGGATTTATGATTTAGTGCTCCACTAGGGATAAAAATGTGAACTCTTCACTAGTAGAGCAAGTTCAAGTGATCCACCGGGGATAAGAGGTTATGAAACCTACTAGGGGATTAGAATTCGAGATCCATTGGGGATGAAAATGGGAAACTCTCCACTAGGGGAGCAAGTTTAAGTCATCTACTGGAGAATTGGAAAGATTTGCATTTCACTGAGGAGAAGCAGATTGATTTGATTTGTTTAATTTAGTTTGACTCCACTATGTAGGTTGATTGGATTTGTTTTGTTTGTTTAGTTTGACTCCACTTGGGATGAGGGTTGAATTTGTTTCAAATTTGACTCCACTAGGGAGGTTAGAAGGGGTTTGTTTCAGATTTTTAAATTTAAATTTTGAGATGGACCCTTTCAATTTGCGATGGATCATACTGAGTAGGGGCCATGTCGTCCTTGGTCTAGCTCAGATTTACTAATCCGAAGGGGTAGTCTACTAACCATATAGTAGGACTATCCAACCAAAGGGGTTGCCTTTTGGTTTGCAACAATTAATTCAGGGAAGAAAGCACGGGGACTCACATCTTCCTAAATGAGAAGATCGTTGGGGTGACACATTAGAAAGGTAACATTTTAACCCGACCTAGAGCTGACTACTGAGTGAATGCCACTAGGGGACTTAAATCAGCTCAAAGATAGTCAAAGTTAATTTTATTTTTTAATTATATTTGATGAATCCCATCAGTTTATGATGGATTGCACTAAGTAGGGGTCGTCTTGGCCTTGGTCTAACATAGATTTACCAATTCAAAGGGAATACCTTCTCGGTTGAGTGGAGAACTATCCAACCAAAGGGGTACCTTTCAGTTTGCAGCGGTTAATTCAGGAAACAAAGCACATGGACTCACATCATTCCTGAATAGAAGACTGCTAGTGCAACACATTAGCGAGGTAAGATGTTAACCCGACCTAGGGCTGCTCGTTGGTTTGTGACAGTCATGCTAGAAAGAATGCGTAGTAGACTTGCATCTTTCAAAGTGGAATGATCATCGGGGTAACCTGTTTGTGGCAAAATAGATTGAACCCAACCTATGGAAGACTACTGAGAGAGTGATGACCTAAGGACTTATCTCTACTCAAGAGTAGTCAGATAATCTTATAGGGAGCCTCGCTGACACTGCCCTAAAGATAGGATGTCTGCTTGGGAAAAGGGGCCACTAGGGGCTTGAATTCATAATCCACAAGCAAATAATTTATTTGTTTGGTTTATTTGTTTGTTTGTTTATCATGGATCCTGTTGGTTTGTGAGGGATCACACTGAGAAGAAGCTTATATCATCCTAGATCTATCTCAGATTTACTGAACCAAGAGAGAATTTATGCACCCGCTGAATAAATTTTCCAACCACGGGGGTGGCTATTAGGAAAGGGGGACTGTCCAATCCAAAAGTAACCCGGGTAGTGTCTAAATGTGGTCGCAAAGCTGGGAGAGGGACTGCAAAAGGCTTTATCCAAAACCCTAGAGAAGATAATATTTATAGGAATTCGGTGGCCAATTCAAGGAGAAAGCTCGGGGTCTCATATCTGCCAAGAGTGGGGTATCCACCAGGTGAGTCGCTGTCAGCATAGCGAACATCAACCAACCTAAGGTGCCCATCGATTTACAATAATCAGCCTAAGAAGAAAGCATCGAGGACTCACATCTTCTTACAGTAGAACTGATTACCGGGATAATCTGTCTACGACTCGATAGGTGTTACCCGACCTAGGGCGACTACTGAGTGAATGCAACTGGGTCAACTCAAAAGTAGTCAAGAGGAAAAGAGCCTCTAATGGACATATCCTAAACCTCAAATATACTCGACCTAGTTAGTGCAAGATGACTAGTCCAAGAAGAAAGCTTATAAGCTTACATCCTCTTAAACGAAGTCAACATGAAATAGCTTACTGGCTGTACAGTGAGGTTTACCAAACTAACAGGATGCTCATTGGTTTGCAATGGTTAATTTAAGAAGAAAGCATGGAGACTCACATCTCCTGGACAAGTTACCATTGGTATGATAGGCTATCAAGGTAGCATCTCAGTCCGGCCTAGAGCAGCTAATGAGTGAGTGCCACAGGGGGCTTGCTCCCACATCAAAGTAGCTCGAGATACAAAAAGATATGTGTTTATTTTTGTGTTTATGTCTGAATGAATAGGATGCCACTCAGGTTCTCTTATACCTATTCTAAAAGACATTCAGGAATTTGATAAAATGGTGCCATGAATGATAATTTGGATTCCACTAAGAAAGGATGTCGCTTTGGTTATCTTACACCTAACTTAGTTGTGCTAGTCTAAATAGGATGCCTCTTGGTTTTTCTCATACCTATTCTGGTAGCACTCGAGAATTATGTTTAATTTGTGTTTGTGTTGTAAAAGAAGGATAGGGTGCCTCTTGTGCTCTCTTATACCTATCCTAAATAAATCATGGTAGATTCACAAACAAGCAAACAATGTTTAGAAAGAAGAGAATATTTTGATGAATTGGAATGAAATTTTTGAAGATAGAATTTTATAGGTAATATTTCTTCAAATAAAGCCCATTAATTGAAAGCATCGGGGATTCCCCTTTACAATTAATAAGCTGATAAGATCCTCCTTAGTAGGCCTTCTCTATGACAAAAGGGCCTTCTCAATTAGGTTCAAACTTGCCTCCCATCTTTCGATGGGCAACAATTAGTCTCCTTAGAACTAGAACAAGCTCTCCAACTTGAAAACTTCTAGGGTGGACTAGCTTGTTGTGAGCTTGAATCATCTTGGTCTTGCACAACTCGAGGTTCTGGCATGCCCGTAGGCATCTCTCCTCCAAACCTTCAAGCTCTTCTAACCGCAACTTGGCATTTCGCTCTGTAGTGATTTTACTACCCATTGCTATCCTTAGTGATGGGAGTTGAACTTCTAATGGTAGAACGGCTTCAGACCAATATACTAAGAAGAACGGGGTAGATTGTGTTAGAATTATGTTTATGGTGTGGTATGCCCAGAAAGCTTTAACTAGCTGCTCATGCCACTGTTGTTTGTTATCAAAAGTGTCTTCTTTAGTATCTGGATAAAGTTTTGTTGAATGCTTCTGCTAGGTCATTTTCCCTAAGGTAGTAGATGGTGGAGTATCTCCAATCTATACCGTGTCTTCTGGCGAAGGTGTCTATCTTGGTGCTATTGAATACAGTATCATTATTAGATATAATTCATCGAGGCACCCCGAACCTATATATGATATGGTTTCTAGAAAAATGAAGCACATGCCGAGCTGTGACCTCTCTGAGTCGATTTCCTCCTCCCAATTGGAAAAGTAGTCGGTGGCAGCTAAGATAAACTGATGACCCTTGGAAGAAGGAGGATCGATCGGACCCACAATGTCAATACCCCAACACTCAAATGGCCATGAGGCCAAGATAGGGCTAACCGCCGCGACAGTTACAAAATTTTCTTTTTCTTTATTTTATTTTTGGTTATTACATTTTGATGGTGCAACTTCCCCTCAAAAAGGAGAAGAATCATGATCTACTCTTCTAGGGAAGGCAAGGGTAGGAATAGTCCTCCTAACTCTGAACCGTGATGTGTTGAGATTCTCATATCATCTGTCCAATCCATGCACCAACAATGAAGTCGAATATGAAGCTCGAGTTAGCCATCACATTATCTATCTAGAGCATTAGCATCTTCAGGGATTCTCAACTCATCATCAACCAAATCGTTGGGTCATACAAAGTTCTAAAGCTTAAGCTCCATCATTACCACAAGTACACCATGGAGTTGTTGGCTCAGATCCCAGAGGTCACTATCTATAAGATTCCTTGAGTAGATAATGTTGTAGCAGATGCATTGGCCAAGCTCTCCAATGAGTTAGCATGCCTAAAAGAAAAGTCTATTCTAATAAGGGTCAAAAATAGATAAGTCTTATCTCTTATTGATGTTGAACTCATTGAGAGACTCTCTATTGAAGGGGAGGTTGCCATTGCCAAAAAGGATGATGAATCAGATTGGAGGAAACCATTCATGGATTAACTAAAAATAGGCAAACTACCTTAAGAGAAGTTCTTAGCCCATCAGGTGAAGTAGAGAGCTCTCTCCTATGCTCTCCTGGGCATCATGTTGTATCTGCAGTCTTTCAATCATATGTGATTATGTTGTTTAGCCAAACACGAAGCCTGTAAGATCGTGATCGAGGTACATTCAGGTTTTTGTGGGGCTCACCAGTTCGGTCTGAAGATGAAAGCTAAGATCAAAATATTAGGATATTACTAGCCTTCGATGATTACATACTGCATGGATGTAGCTAGGAGATGCCACCAATGTCAAGTGTACGGTGTGGTCCTGCATGAACCACCCAACATTCTACATCCTATTTTGGCCTCGTGGCCATTTGGGTGTTGGGGCACTGACATAGTGGGTTTGATCGATCCTCCTTCTTCCAAGGGTCATCGGTTCCTTCTAGTGGCCACCGACTACTTTTCCAAGTGGGTAGAGGCAATCCCACTTAGAGTGGTCACAGCTCAACATGTGCTTCAGTTTTTTAGAAACCATATCATATATAGGTTCAGGGTTCCTCATGAATTATATCCAATAATGGTACTGCATTCAAGAGCACTAAAATCAAAAGCTTTGACCAGAGACACATCATATATTGGAGGTATTCCACCATCTACTACCTAAGGAAAAATGGTCTAGCAGAAGCATTCAATAAAACTCTCATATAAATATTAAAGAAGACACTCGACGATAACAAGAGACAGTGGCATGAGCAATTGGTTGTAGAACTCCAACTCAATCTACCCCGTTCTCTTTAGTGAATGGGCCTGAATCCATTCTATCATTAGAAGTCTAACTCTCTTCACTAAGGATAGTTATGGATAGTAAGATCATGATGGAGCAGAATGCCAAGTTGTGTTTTGAAGAGCTCGAAGGTTTGGAGGAAAGATGCCTCAGGGCATGCTAGAACCTCAAGTTATACAAAGCTAAAATGATTTAAGCTCACAACAAGTTGGTCTGTCCTAAAGCTTTTCAAGTAGGAGAGCTTGTTTTAGTTTGAAGGAGACCAATTTTTGCCCATTGAAAGATGGGAGGCAAGTTTGAACCCACTTAGGAAGGCCCTATTGCCATATAAAAGGCCTACCAAGGAGGATCTTATTAACTCATAAATTGTGAGGGAGAGCACCCTATGCTTCCAATCAACTGGGTCTATCTAAAGAAATATTATACATAAATCTTGTTTGAAAATAATCATCAATAAAACTTCTTTTCATATAAAATCCCATCTCTTATGTGTTAAAAATATCTTTTTCTTACGAATCCGTCACGATGTGTTTAGGGTAGGTGTAAGAGAACCCGAGCGGCATCCTATCCCTCCACAACACAAACACAAACTACATTCAATCCTCTAGTGCTACTAGGATAGGTGTAATAGAACCCAATAGGCATCCTACTCAACTAGTACAACTGGGTTAGGTATAAGAGAACCCAAACAGAATCATTTCTTAGTGGAGTAACATTCTTACATGTTTAGGATAAGAGTAAGAGAACTCAAGCGGCATCCTATTCCTTCTTTCATAACACAAATAAATATATATCTTTTATATTGAACTACTTTGATGTGGGAGCAAGCCTCCTGTGGCACTCACTCATTAGCTACTCCAGGTTGGGCTGATATACTACCTTGCTAGTATGTCACCCTAGTGGTCATTTGTCTTGTGGATGTGAGTCCCCGCACTTTCTTCCTGACTTGACCACTATAAACTAATGAGCACCTTATTAGTTTGGTAGGTCTTACTACGTAGTCAGTAAGCAACCCCATGTTGACTTCATTTAAGAGGATGTAAGCCTATATGCTTTCTTCTTGAACTAGCCATCATGCACTAACTAAGTCGAGTATATTTGAGGCCTAGGATAAGTCCCCAAGAGGCTCCTTTCCTTCTGACTACTTCAAGTTTGGGTTTAGTCCTTATACAAGACTCGCTTAGTAGTCACTCTAGGTCGGGTAGCCCTTGTCGGGCCAAAGATAGACTATCCTGGTAATCAATTCTTCTTTGAAGAGATGTAAGTCTACATGCCTTCTTCCTAGACTAATTGTCACAAATTGATGGGCACCTTAAGTTGGTTTGGTTATCACCATGCTGACAGTGACCCATCTGGTGGATACACCACTATTGGCAGATGTGAATCCCCACACTTTCTCCTTGAGTTGGCCATCGAATACCTACAAGCTTTCTTTTATAGGGTTCTGGATAATGCCCCTAGTGGCACCTGCCCTGTGGACACTCTATTTGGATCACATCCTTAGCAACCCCATTTAGATACTATCCCGGTTGCTCTTGGATTGGACAGTCCTCCTTTCCTAGTAGCCACCTCTGTGGTTGGAGAATTTGTTCAACGGATGCGGAGATTCTCCCTTGGTCCAATAAGTCTGATAGGACTAGGCTGATATAAGCTCTTTCTCAGTGTGGTCCCTTGCAAACCAATAGGGTCCATGTAAATATAAAATAAACAAAATATATCTTTGCTTGTGGATTAGGGATTCAAGCCCTCAGTGGCCCCTTTCCCAAGCAGGCATCTTATCTTAAGGGCAGTGTCAATAAAACTCCCCATAGGAATTGCCTGACTACTTTGAACTAAGATAAGTCCTCGGGTCAGAACTCTCTCAGTAGTTGCCCTAAGGTCGGGTTCAACTTATTGTGCCACCAACAAGTTACCCTAGTAGTCATCTTTGCTTTGAAATATATAAGTCTATTATGCATTCTTTCTAACATGCATTGCAACCAACGGCGACCTTAGGGGGGTTGATTTATTGCGAGATCACCCTAGCGGTTCCCTGTTTAGGAAGATGTGGGTCCCAATGCTTTCTTCCTAACTTGACCATTGCAAACCAAAAGACACCCCTTTGGTTGGCTAGTTCTACCCCACAGCCAGCAAACTATCCCTTTGGATTTGTAAATCTAAGATAGGTCTAGGCTGATATTAGCCCCTTCATAGTGGATCCATCACAAACTGATGGGATCCATCAAATTAAAATAATTAAAATTAAAACAAATGCAATTCAATCAAATGACACTATCTTGACTACTTCTGAATTGATGTAAGTCCCCCTAAGAGGCATTCATTTAGTAGTCACTCTAGGTTGGGTCCAATTTATTGTGTCCAATAGATCACCCCAATGGTTGTCTTTTGCTTTTGGAGATGTAAGTCTACTACGCTTTCTCCCTAGCATAGCCGTTATACACTAAAAGGCAACCTCTTAAGTTAGATAGTTTTACCATGTGGTTGGTAGACTACCCCTTTGGATTGGTAAATCTGAGATAGGCCTAGGCCGACATAACCCCTTCTCAGTGCGATCCATCGCAAACCTATAGGGGTCCATCTTAAAAACTGAAACTTAAACAAACAATCAATCAATTTCTTCCTAGTGAGGCATCAATCAAACCCAATTCAAAGTTGCATTCTCCAGCGAGTGCACCCTCAAGAGAAATCTCATCAAATTCTTATCCCTAGTGGATAACCTGAACCTGCACCCCAGTGGAAGGTTCATATGCTTGATCCCTTGGTGGATCCCTTCTTCTTCCCTTATGCCCTTGGCATGAGTGGAGTTGCATTGAACTAAGATCTTGATTCCTTCTACACCTTGGGTTTAGGAGTAGATCATTTCTGTTAGTTCTTGCGATCCTTCGGACACTGTTGATCATCTCGGTCAACACCAATATGTGCGGTGTGCATTGTCAGTCACACCACACCTATTGGGCACTTTGTTGACCTCACTTTTGGAGTGAGCTCTCAACTTTCTCATCATAGATCTAGGACTCTTATAGACACTAAGAGTTCCTTAGTCTTAAGACACTTCTAGAGATTGGGTGAACAGTTAACCTAACCCTAGAGACTTAGAAGAGTTAGCCATAGGAACAGGTTGTGCCATAAGGATTTAGGAAGACTTGCTTACCCTATAGCCCAAACCCAATCCTTGATTCCTTCTTTCAAACCAATCCTTAAATTCAAATTCAAATTCCAAAATTAAATCCAACTATCCAATGATTGAAATCCATGACTAAATTCAAACTCCAAATCCCTTCCTAGGCCCATTTATTTTATCTTATGGACTTAGCCTTTACCAAATTCAAATCAACCCAAATCCAATTGATTTTATCAATTATCAAATCCAATATCAAATCAAATTCCAAATCATAAATCAATTTCATAGTCCAAATGATTGAAACCCATGATTAACTACAAATTCCAAAATCTCTTCCTGAGCCATATGAACCACCTTCATGTGCTTAGCCAAAACTCCTTCAAACCAACTCAAACTTGGTTGATTTATTTATAAATCAATCATTCCTTCATTTATGTTCACAAATTTAAATGAAATCTAAATTCAAACCTTTCAAACCAAATCAAGACCCTTCTTAAGCCCTATGGACCTACCTCCATAAACCTATTCAAATCTTGATCCAAATCAACTCAAACATGATTTATTTCTTTATAAGTCAATCATTCCTTCATTTAAACTCATAAATATAAATGAAACCCACCCTCCAAGGACCAAAAGTAAATAAAACCAAATCAAACCCAAGTTAACCCTTTTAACCTACATCCCTAAGCTTAATCAAATTTGCTTCCAAATCACTTCAAACTCAAGTGATTTTCTCATGACCCATTTATAATTTCATTTGTATTCACAAATATAAATAAAATATAAATTCAAATGACCAAAACCAAACTCAAATCAAATCAAATTCCCAATTTTAGCCCTTTTAGCCAAACTTTTGAACTTGGCTAAATGAAACCCAAATCAACTCAAAACTCATGGATTTCTTTATGATTCAATCATTCCTTCAATCAGATCCAAATATAACATAAACCTCCATTATCAAACCAAAACCAGACAACTCAAATCAAGCCCAAGTTAACCCTTTTGACTTGAAATTATCATATGAACCAAAACC
The DNA here is from genome assembly GCA_021442155.1 of Cymbidium sinense. Taxonomy (NCBI): domain Eukaryota; kingdom Viridiplantae; phylum Streptophyta; class Magnoliopsida; order Asparagales; family Orchidaceae; genus Cymbidium; species Cymbidium sinense. Next base: position 12,959,939 of record CM038219.1, read on the forward strand.
CACTTGGTTCTAAACCAATTGCAATTGGATTTATATTTCAATCCTAGGCTCATATGTGAGTTCAACTAAACTTGAATCAAACCTTGATCAAGCCAATTCACCCATTTAGGCTCACTTGACCCAATGTGACCTAAAGGACCTTTTGAGTCAATTTCCAATCCAACCCAAATTGGATTGAATTAAGCCTATCTAAATCTCAATCATGATCAACAATCATCATGGGGTGATCAACCACCTTGAATTGGGTCAAACCAAGTCAAACCTAGGCTTTGACCAAGTCAACACTTAGCCCAAATGAAACCCAAACTAACCAAAATCCATCATATGCCAAATTGATTGAAAACATTGACCCAAACTCATTCATAATCAATGATTGAACATGACCAAACCATCAATTGAGCCAAACCAAGTCTAATTGGCCACTTGACCTGTTGACCCAAATTGGCCTAAAAAGTTAAAATGAGTCAAATCATGATTTAATCCAAATTGATTGTAACCAATGGCTCAAGTTCATTCCAAATCAGTTGTTGAACTTGACTAAAGCCATGATTGAGCCCAAGTTGACCAAGTAGTCAACTTGACCCAACTTAGCCCAAATTGAACTAAAAGGTCAAATTGACTAAAATTCAATTTATTCTAAATTAAACTAAACCAAAGCCTACAATCATTTTCTATCAACCAATTGAACTTGACTCAACACCTAACCTAACCTAATTTGGTCAATTTGGTCAAATTGGTCAACTTGACCAATTTGACCCTTTTGAATCCAAATGAGTCAAATCCAAACCTAGAACAAACCAATCCAAATTAATTGAACCAAATCATCATATGAACTTAACCCAAGCCTTGGCTTAACCCAATTTGACTAATTGGTCAACCCAACCCAACCTAGCCCAAATGAAACCCATTTGACCAAATGAAGCCAAATCACTTCAAACCAACTTATAGAACCCTAGGACTTAGTCAAACCTGACCCAAACATGTCTTATTTCATTTCCAAATTAGCCCAAAAGCCAAGTGGGCCCCACCAAAGGGATTAGCCATCAAACTATAGGATTTAAACCTTGAAATAATTGGATCCAAGCTAAAGTCAACTTGCCCATCCCCATGGTAGCTCATTAGCACTCCATGGAACCTTCTCCTGACCCACCTAGCTAACCTAACTCACCCTAGGTCAGCTAAGGACCTTTGGGAGGTGAGTTGACTCACCTCCAACCCAAACCGAGCACCCATTGGATCAAGACCCTTGCATCCTAGCACATTGAGTCCATGGCAGCCTCCCATCACTCATCCCATCCTTGGCATGCCTCCTTGACATGATGGAGACAAGTACGGAGGCCAGACGATGGTGAGCTAGTGTAAAACATGTGTACACTGCCGTCCATCAATGATGGTAAATTGAGGGGTATACCCCCTCAATTTGAACATAATTTTATACACACTTGCATCGTGAGCCCTCCTAGGTGAATTTCGAAGCCACTCAGAGTGTTTCCAAGGATCCCCAAGCCCTCTCCATTGACATTGCCCATTCTCGAGCAAAGCTAAAACATGGCATCCCAATCCCGAGCAATACTCCCTCATTTTGAAATCAAACTTCAATTTGTCTTTGCCACACCATCACTATACCCTATCGAAGCCAACCAAACCAATTTCCAAGCTTCCAAGCCATGGGAGGACTGAGTTCGATCAGAGTTGAATCCTTCACGTGTGTGGATTTATCAACTGAGCCTCCCACACTAAATCAAGCTCAAAGCTCCTCAACAGAGTGAAGCTACCTCTAGCATTACACCGCCAGACATTAGCTCCGGTGAGGTGATTCCTCAAAATCGTAGCTATAGAGAAATTGTGCTTGGTCTTTTTTGAAGAGAATTTGAGTTTCTTACAAAATTGATCGTTAGATATGTGTGTATCCCTTCCCTGAAGGTGTGGGAAGAGTTTGGAGACAATCCGAGCTCAAGTGAGCTTAGATCGAATGAGGGAAGACGGACCACAACCGTCATTCATCATTCATGAACGGGATAGATGAGTCGTCCATCTCACATGATTGAGATGAACGACATTGATCAAATCCTGTGGTAGAGCCCTCGATTCCTTTCCTAAATCATGGATCAAATCATGACCATCCGATCTTAGATCGAACGGTATATAGAGAAAGCTCGCCCACCACCGGTTGAGTCAGCTCATGGATATGACTACTTAAATAGCCAATCCCATCGTACATGGAAAGCCGCGTCGTGTTACCATGGCGATGGGATTAAGGCTTTAATTAGGGCTAATTAATTAGATTTTAATCCTAAAACTTCCTAAAATCATAACTAATTATAGAAAAATCCAAAAAAAATACAAACTTAGGCTCATTTTGAAGATATTTTAGTGTAAAACCTAGAAAATTATAATTAATTGATTTTGAATAGTGATTTTGGCTTAATTGAGGTTTTATCAAAAATTTAATTAACTTAATTACACCTTAATTATACACTCAATTAATCTCAATTTTTTATGGATGTTTAGGGGGATGACCTCTGCCTCCCCTATTTTTTGGAATTTTATTGATTGCTTAATTAGGGAAATCACTTGATTCAGCCCTAATCATCCTCTTAATTCAATTAATCATAATTAATGGATGAACAATAACTTGATTAATCATTTAAATATAATTACCTCTCTTGAAAAGTAAGATAACTTAGGAAATGTGATTGGGGGTACTTTTTCTAATTCATTTTATAAGTTTTATTTATCTTTAAAAATAAAATTAATTAATGGTTAATGGAATGATTAATTGATTTATATGTTTTAGGAATTAGGATTGGGACCTTGCTCTTGATCCTCTCCCTTAAGTGAATTTCATCATTCAAATTTAAGCATAACCAAAGTGTTTAATCAATTAATTAAAGGCTTAATGAAATTAAAATTAAAAATCAATTCATCCTCAGCTAAGTAACCCTTAATTAATCTTGTGTAGCTCCTTGGATGTTCAATAACCCAAGGTAATAGATAATAAAATTATGGTTGGCTCACATGTGTGAGAAAATCATAAAAGTAATTGAGTGACATGCCTTAAGCTTAATTAACTATTAATCATAAGCTAATTGGTTTAGGCCCCTTTCATTTTTTAGGAGCATTGCAAATTTACTTTTCATGTGGTTGTATATCATATTGGTTTATTATTAATTAGTTAATTAACTTAAGGTAATATAGGTAAGGGTTAATTAATTCATTTAATTCATACCTTAACCTAATCAAAACATAAAATCAACTTAAATATTCTCCATTTAAACAAATTAATTCACATATGGGGAAATGGGTTAGGATTAGAAAACCTCTCTCATATTTCCTAAATCAAATCAAATTCAAAGATAAAAATATCTTTAAAGAATTTTGGTTCATTTTAAATGGCCTTATTTAATATGATTGTCCTTATGAATTAATTGGGGTTCCACTTTATGCTAAATATTGCTTGCCATATGAAATTATGCATTCATTTCTTTTAAAAATTAATTAAATAAAATGTTTTCTTTTATGTCAAATTGCATGTGTTGACTTAAATTAAGAATATGAGTGGTTATTATCACTATTAAATCAAAAGTTATTTTCAAAACCTATAAATTAATTATTATAAATGAAGTAATGTTACTTACAAATATCTATAAGCTTGCATGTGATGATAGCATAAGATATGTAATATGAAGTTCTCTTTCCCTCTCTTAATATGGATTCACATAGGATTTGCAAGTGTATAGTTCATTTGAAAAGAACACAACACTTGCCTAAATCTATTCTATGCATCTCCATGTTAAGACTTAGGAAGAATTTCATATTACACATGTAAATTATACAACCAAATCAAACATAATTTCTTGCATGATTCTCTATCTATTTGGTTCTTTTTGTACATTCATATGTATTTGAGAAAAGTGGTATATTAGTTTGGACATCCCGGGGCTACGTGGCTTTAAGTAGCCCAATGTAAGTCTTGTACCTTACACCCCTGGTGTAGAAAATAATGGTGTTGTACTTACTTAAAACTCTTATACATATGCATGTATGATGTGGCCAATAAATAAGAATCATAAATCAAATAAGTAAAACATAATTTTTGCATGGATTTTCTTATCCTTATAGTTATTCATATATTTACATGTATCTAAGAAAAGTATATCAATCTGGACATCTCGGGGCTGTGAGGCTTTAAGTAGCCCTAAATAGGTCTTGTACCTTATGCCCCTGGTGTAGAAAATAATGGCATTGTACTCACTTAAAACTTTTATACATGTGAATGTGTATTTAGCTAATGGATGAAAAATCCCTCTTTTCTATATAATAAAGACACACATTTATAATTCAATCAATGAATGAAATATTTAAATTTCCAAAAATACTCCTCTACATTTATCATCAAAGTGTGCTAAGATTTACATTGCATGTATAGGTATGCCTAAGATTATTCATATGCATGATATACATGATGGAAAGAAATAAATGAATGTGTGTTATGTGATAGTAACCCATCCTAATTAATCCTAAGATGCCTTTCTTATTGAATAGGGTTATTCAGAATGAATCTAAACTTAGGGTTAATTAAAACACATAATAAACCATTCACTAAAGGAAATTCATTATTTAACTTACCTTAGAAATGACTTAAGGTAGGGATAAAAGAGAGACTTTCTCTCTTTCTTCTCTTTATAACACTTAGTTGCTAAGTGTAGGCTATATTAAACAAAAGAAAACACTAAGTGAAATCCTCAAATCAACTAAACCACTTAAAGAGAAATCAATATTTTATAAATTAAATCCCTCACACTTAGCAAATTGTAACTCTAAAGCCTAGTTAGACATACCATAGAAGCTTTAACACATGCACATTAGACTAAGTCACCATTTCTAGCTTTAGGTTAGGGCTGTGCATGGTTTGATGAATGTTTGGTTCTATGATGTATTATTTTAGACTATATGTTAGAGTGTATGGGCGTAGTCTGGATGTTAGGCTGATATTAGCCTAATCATTTTATGTAGGGGGTTGTGCTTAAGGGACCACTGTAATAAAAATATAAATACTTTTTGCTATGCAAGTTGCTTAGCCGTAAGCATAGCCCAAGTTAGGATAGGTGGACTTGGTTACTCATGTGTGGGGTGCTTAGTCCATATTATTCTTATAACTGCTTGGGTTGTATAGTGTGTTTAGCTAACATTTGTTTTGTAGCTGTAGCTAGATTTACTTTCCTTTTAATGTAATTTTTTCATTAGGATTTTGATAAGTGTTATGGGGAATTATAATGAACATTGGTTATAAGGTCAAGTCTTATACACCATGTGATGCCTTTAGCAAACAACATCCCAACCAAAAGAAAGAAAGAAATGGAGAAATAAAAAATGAAGAAATGAAAGATGAAGAGTGAAGAATGGAGGATGAAGAATGAAGACCACCATAACACTTATTATTTTATAATTGTAATTATTCTTTCATTATATTGGGATGTATAAGGGTAGACTTCGGCTACCCACCTTTCTTTTTGGGTTGTATGGTGGTACCTGACAGCATCGGTCTTCTATTCTTTTGTGAACACTCTATAAAATTATTTGATGTTTGTTTAGCTTGTGCATTAGAAATAGCATGCCTTTTCATAGTTTCTTTATGATTGGTGATTACTATGTGGCCTAGATGTGATTAGGCTCTTAGGATGAAAAAAAAATTTTCTATCCCATTAACAACTCATAACTAAAATTTTAAAATAATTCATAACCTCACATAAAAGCCTAGGAATTAAATTAAGATAATAAAATGTTTAGCAACCCCTTAGTTGGATGATTGAATGTATAATATCATGCATGTCATATTCTTCCATTTTTGCTAAGAGAGGGCTTCCATCTGTGCCAGAGAATAAAGGCTTAACCTATAAGAGCCTTTGATGGAAAGTCACCTCTTTCTCTTTTGGTTTAGCCCATAATCAATTTCTTATGCATTTAGGCATATAAAATCCTACAGCCTATGTCAAAATAATAAGTCCAAAAATCAAATAAAACTTGTTAAAATTTTGCATTAGATTAAGTCATTACTCATGCCCTTCATGATCTAGTCTCATTAGGGAGTGGGTTTAAGGACTTAGTTTCTCTTCTAAGTAATAACAACCTAACCATCTTGCAAAGCATATGTCTTGCCTACATGGATTTAAAGCATAGGAGGAGTTAGCTACCACTCAAGGCGATAATAACACAGTAGTCGGGTGGCTTACTCTCTTTTGTGGAGGTAAACCATATACCCATGTTCGCCTTAGATTTAGGTCATGTTTTAGCTCTAGCCAAAGCTCCTTAGATTTAGGATCTGAGGTTGTTATTTTCCTTTTTGGGCTACAGTCATAAATCCTCCCTTCTTAGGCATTTCCACAATCTTGTATTGTGGAACTATAAGTCCTAGATTTCTAATAAAATTTCCACTCAAACAAATAAATCTCTTCAAATTCAAATATATAAAGCCCAACCATAGGATAAATTAGAGTGCTCACTAGGCTTTCTAGTATTAGGAGCACTTCCTACTCATCTCCCTTGGTTTCAAGAAGAACTCTTCCCTTTTGACCTCTCACATTTGATTTTCAAAAATACAACTAATCCTTTGATAGTCCTATCTTTGAATTCTTTGGAGACAACAATCACCTACTTTAATCAAGGGTATTCTTAAGGGATTCATTTTCCTTAAGATGTAATTAACTATAAAGGCTTGCCTCTATAGAACTTAACGAACCTGGTTTAAATAAATCTTGCTTTATATTTTCATGTAAAGTAGGGGAGAAATCTCTGGTATATTTGAAGACCCATCATGCCTTAGGAGTCCTTATTAGGTGATTAGGTCCATTATAGGGTAGTGACTTCTATCTCTCAAGATAGTACACTATTTCTTAATGTCATACCCGTCACTTTAAGAAGTACATTTGCAGATTTGTGTGGTGTCCCCTCAAATATACACACAAAGCACACCAATCCAAATAAATAAACACCACAACTCCTTAAGCAAGTACGTTGCCATTATTTTACACCAGGGGAGTGAGGTAGGGACCTCCTTGGGGCTACTTAAAGTTGAGCATCCCAAAATGTCTAGACTAATATACCTATTATTCTTAAATACATATGGATGTATGGACAACTATAAGAATAGAAAAACCCATGAAAAAGTAGAATTTAATTTATTTAATTTATTTTTGTAAATGAATTAAAGCTCTATCCTAATTCTAATGTCAAGATGCATAAGAATGAAATCAAATAGACGCCCATTGTTTTGTAGAGTGAGGTAGGAACCTCCAGCTACTTAAAGCCATGCATCTGAAATGTCCAAACTAATATACCCATTAACATTCAAACTTATGTAAATCAACATATGAATGTAAGAAAGAGACTTCATTTCAAACACTGAGCTTATATTCACATGCACCTCCTATGTATATGTAACTAAAGTCATAATATATAATATTATTCATTAATAAGCTTTAGAAAATACATTTGAGTTTTAATAGTGATAATAGCCGCACATATTTCTAATCAAGTCAACTCATGCAAATTTAACATAAAAGAAATCATTTTATTTAATTAATATTTAAAAGAAATGAATGAATGACTACAAGTGGCATATAACATTTTAACATGATTGGAAAGAAATAAAGCAACACAAGCATGTAATTTTATTCAATCCAACTAATTCCTAAGGACAATCACATTAAGCAAGCTTATTTAAAAAAAAACCATAGTTTCTTAAAGCAATTTTTGATTTCATATTTGATTTGATTTAATGGATGTAAAAGAGGTTTGCTAATCCTAATCCCATTCCCCATGTGTGAGTTAATTTCATCTAATTAAAAGTAATTAAATTGATTAAATGGTTTAATTAGGTTGAGGTATGAATTAAATCAATTAATTAAACCCTTACCTACATCACCTTAAGTTAATGAATTGAATAATGATGAGCCAACATGAGATGAAATCATATAGAAAAGTAAATTAGCAATGCTTCTAAGAAATGAAAGGGGCCTAATACAATTGGCTCATAATTAATAGTTAATTAAGCTTAAGAGATTTGTTCAATTACTTTTATGATTTTCTCACACATGTAAGCTAATCATAATTTCATTAAATTTCTTTAAACTATTAAACATCTAAAGAACTACCAATGGTTGATTAATCAAAGTTAGGAATGAATTGGATTTTTAAATTAATTAAGCCCTTAATTGGTTAATTAAATCCTTTGATTATATTTTCATTAGGATGATGAAGTTAACTTAGGAAAAGAGATGAAGAAAGAGGCCTCAATCCCAATCCCTAAGTCATTTCAAACAACCAATTAGGCTCTAAAATAATTAGACTCCCTTTCCTTTTAATTGATTAATTAAGTGGCTAAATAATTATTTAAACTCTAATTTAATTTGAAACAAATGAAGAGGCTTAATGAAATGGTCATAAGGAGTAAACCTAAACCATTTCCTAAGACTTTTCAATAGCAATTGAAATAAGCTTAATTTTTGGATTTAATTTACTGTTCATTTGCTTAATTAATCATGAATTGAAGGTTAATTAAGGTTCAATTAACCAATTTCCCACTTTAAGCATGTAATAAATTTCAAGAAAAATGGAGGAGGCAGAGGTCATCCCCCTAAATATGCTTTGAAACTTCAGAGTTAATTAGATGCTTAATCAGAGAGTAATTATGCTAATTACCTTTTTAATTAAACTCAAATTAAGCTAAAATCACTATTCAAAATAAATTAATGACATTTTTAATAGATTTCCCTGAAATACCTTTAAAATGACCCTCATTTTAACAGATTCCCCTCCGAAATACATTTTTACATTCCATTATTTAACGCGACATGTTAACATACTTTCCATGATGAGATTGGTTATTTAAGTTATCACATCACGTGACTGAGTCAACCAGAGGTAGATGTGCTTTCTCATGGACTGTCTGATCTAAGATCAGAGGACCAAGATTAAATCCTACGGTTAAAGAGAAAACATAGGGGATCCAAGCATGCTCTAATCAAAGCTATTTTGATCAGGCAGAATGGACGACTCATGATCTATCTCCTACGAGTGATAAGTGATGAAGCTTGTCCACCATGGATCGCTCGGTCCAAGCTCACCCGAGCTAGGATTCACTCCAAACTGAACCCACACCTTGCAAAGGATCTACAAGGATCCAACGGCTAGGATGGGCTCAAATGCAAGTTTCTTTGACAAAGCTCCAAACTATTTTCATACAAGGATCAATTTTAATGGCATACCTCACTGGAGCTTGTGACCGGTAGTTCCAATGATTGAAGAAGCTTCATTTGGTAAAAATAAAGTCCTGTTGAGCGACACGAGCTTGGAGTGGATTGGTCTAGAGGCCAAGATCCTCCCTTGAGCATTCGGTCTTGCTCAAACTTATGTTTGGAGTGGATTTGGAGCTCAAGAAAAGGTTTGAATGGCTTTGATCACACATGAGGATGGTGTGCGTGAGTTTAATTGAAGTTTGGTTGAGAGATGGATGAGTTTGCATCAAAGGAGGGATGTCCTATTTTGGCTACTCATGGGAATGGAGAATTTCAGCCAAGAGAAACTCAGAAGGCTTGGGGAGGCTCTTTGGGATTTCAAAAACACTTGGGAAGCTCAGTGAGTTCAAATGGTGATAATCCATGTGAGAATTGAGGAAATATACCCCTCAATTGGGTTTAATGGATGGATGAGATTGGTTCTTGATTTTTGGCCAGTTCATCATCTTTAGCCTGCTGGAGGGATCGCCATCGACTCCACATGGCACGTCAGGAGTGGAGAAAGCTATGGTAGGAAGCCCAAGGTAAGATATGGGGGGATTGAGTTTGCTTGGTCCTTTGGGTGCTCGAGTATGAAGGGAGGTGACTTGGTTCTCCTCCCTTTGGTCCATGGTGAGTCCTAGTTGTTCTAGGGTGGGCTAGGAAGCTTAGGTATGCTCCATATGGCAATTAGATGGTTGCCCAAGTGATGGGAGAGTAAACTTTGCTTCTTATGAAAATAATCCAATGCAAATGAGGTGTGTCAAATGGCTAATTCTCTTGGGTGGGGTCCATTTAGTTTTTGGGATGATTTTGGGCTGACCAAGGACCAATTTGGGTCGAGTTTGGTTAGCCATTAGGGTCCCATGGGTTGGTTTTGGGTGCTTTGGCTTCATTTGGTCAAATGGGTTCATATGAGTTCATGTTTGGTTGGGTTGACTAAGTCAAATTGGGTCAAACCAACGCTTGGATTAGGTTTAAATGATGATTTGAAGAGTTTTGATTCAAGTGGTTTTGATTAATTTGGCTCATTTGGATTCAAATAGGTTGAGTGGGCTAAGTTGACCAATTTGACCAAATTGGGTTGGGTTAGGTGTTGGTTCATGTTATTAATTGAAAATTATTGTAAACTTTTTTGGTTTAATTTGGATTTTGGCCAATTGACCTAGGTTGGTCAAGTTGACCAATTGGTCAAATTGCTCAATTGCTTTGGTCAAGTTCAATAAAGGATTTGGAATGAACATGAGCCATTGGTTACAATCAAAGAAATCATGATTTGACCCATTTTGGCTTTAATTTGATCAACTCAAATTCAAAATAATTGGGCTTGGTTTGGCTCAATTGAAGGTTTCATGTTCAATCATTGATTATGAAAGTTTGAATAAATAGTTTCAATAAATTTGGTATATGGTGGGTTTTTCTAGTTTGGGTTTGGGCTAAAGTTGAATTTGGTCAGACCCTTGGATGATGTTGAAATAGGTTGGATAACAATTAAAGGTCTTTTAGGTTACTTTAAAATTCAAGTGGCTTAAATGGGTCAATAGGATTGGTTTTGGTTTGATTCAAGTTTAGTTGAACTCATATGAGCCTACAATTGAAATATAAATCCAACTACTATCAATTTGGAGTGTAATAGATTTTTTATTTGAAGTTTTCAAGTAAAAAAAACTTGGGCTAACTTGACTTGACTTAAGTTTGGTTTGATAATTGTAGTTTGTGTTTATATTTGGGTGAGTGATTGAAGGAATGATTGATTCATGAAGAAATCCATGGTTTTGAATTGATTTGGATATCATTTAAATTCAAGAAATTGGCTTAAAGACTAAAAATTTGATTTGGGTTAATTTTTCTATTTGATTCATAATTCATTTATATTTATGAATATAAATAAAGGTATAAATGATTCAAGAGAAAATCGAGTTTGGAGTGATTTGGAAGTTTGACAAGCTTAAGAATGCAAGTTAAAAGAACTTAAATAGGGAATTGATTTAGTTTGATTTATTTTTGGTCATTGGAGGGTGGGTTTCATTTATATTTATAAATATAAATAAAAGAATAATTTATTTATAAAGAATTCAATTGAGTTTGGGTTAATTTGGATTGAGATTTGATTAAGCTTATGGAGATAAGTCCATAGGGCTTAAGAAAGGATCTTGATTTGGTTTGATATTGATTGATTTGATTTGGATCATTTGAATTTGGATTTGATTTATATTTGTGAATATAAATGAAGGAATGATTGATTTATAAGGAAATCAACCAAGTTTGATTTAGTTTAAAGGAGGTTTTGGCTAAGCATATGAAGGTGGTTCATATGGCTTAGGAAGGGATTTCAAAATTTGAATTTGATTTTTGAGTTTTAATCATTTGGAGTTGGATTTGATTTGGAATTTGATTGAAGATTTAATGGATATTTTAGAAAATCAATTGAATTGGGGTTTATTTGAATTTGATTGGTTAAGGATAAGTCCATATGATGAAATCAAAGAGCTTAGGAATAGTGTTTTGGATTAATCATGGGGTTTTATGGGGAAATCTTGAATTTGAATTTGATCATGGGAATGATTATAAGTCTTGGAAATTTGGTTTGGTATGAATTTGAGTTTTGGTTTGAGAAGGAAAGCATGGGTTGGGTTTAGGCTATAGGGTAGGCAGGTTTTCCTAAGTCCCTAAGGCATAACCTGTTCCTATGGCTAACCCTTTTAAGTCTCTTTGCTTAGGTTAAGTGTTCACCTAATCACTAGAGTGTCTTAAGACTTAGAAACTTTTAGTGTCTATAAGATTCCTAGATCTATGATGATGGAGTTGAGAACTCACTCCAAAAGTGAGGTCAACAGGGTGCTTGCCCTCATAGGGAACTTTGAAACCCGATTTAATTTAAACCCTGCTTTATATGTAAAGTATGGGAAAAATCTCTAGTATATTTGAAGAACCATCATGCCTTTGGAGTCCTTATTAGGTGATTAGGTCCATTGAAGGGTGATGCTTCTATCTTTTGAGATAGTACATCATACCTCAATGTCATACCCAATCACTTCAATAATTGCACCCTCAGATTTGCATGGTGTCCCTCATATACACAACCAAAAATAAACACCACAAATTTTTTCTGGCGACTCCACTGGGGATGGATCTCCTCTCCATCTCTAGTAGATAATTATTGTCTCCAAGCATGGATAGTGGACTTATATTTCATATCAGTTTGAGACTATCTTTCCTTCCATTAGCACTTAGCTTATTTCATTCTTAAGCAAAGCTAACCAACATCCCTTAGGTTTTTAGACCTCACTCCATATAGGTCTTGAAGCTCCTACTGGGTCCCCCAATAAGTAAAAGATCTAAATTAACAAATGAAATAAGAGGACTAAAAATTTAGAACCTCTTTACCACTAGCTTGGTGAGGCAAAGTTCACCTTATATTTAAGAAAATAACCTCTTTTGCAAAATAACACCTTTCAAAAGTACTTTTTCAAAATTCACATAATAAAAGATTTGTACAAAATTCATAAGAGGTTTTCAAAAAGCATAAAATTCCTATAACCAAATTCATTTAATAATTCTCACAATTATTACAAGGAGGTTCTTTTGAAAATTAAAATCAAATAGCTTTAAAATCCTTTTTTTTAAAAAGCACAATTTTGAAAATAGTTATCTCCATTCAATATACCCAAACTTGTTGAATGAAGATTCTATTTTCAAGTCATGATATAAAATTGAAACTCCTCTGAACATATTCCATATGTGCTAGAGTTGGAGTTTCCCTCTTTTCAAAAGTAAGAAATCACACACAATAATTAAGACATATTTTGAACCCTCATTTGACATACCTAAATTTGTCAAATGGGAGTTCCCTTTTCTTTTGCAAAATCAAAGCAAATTGAATTCTATTTAATATACCCACATTTGTTAAATAAAAATTTTCTTTTCCAAAGTCTTAAACATCAAAACACCTTTGGACTCCATTTGACATACTAAAATTTGTCAAATGAGAGCCCCATTTTCAAAAATCACAAAAATAAATTTAACTCTATTTAACATACCTAAATTTGTTAAATAAATTTCCCTCTTTCAAAAAAAATTATCATAAATACACTTGGCTCCTACTTAACATATCAAATTTGTTAAGTAAGAGCCTCATTTTCAAATCATGAATACACTTGACTCTACTTAACATACCAAATTTGTTAAGTAAGAGCCTCATTTTCAAATCATAAATACACTTGGCTCCTAAAAATTTGTTAAGAGCCTCATTTTCAAATCATAAATACATTTGGCTCCTACTTAACATACCAAATTTGTTATAAGAGCCTCATTTTCAAATCATAAATACACTTGGCTCCTACTTAACATACCAAATTTGTAAGTAAAGCCTCATTTTCAAATCATAAATACACTTGGCTCCTACTTAACATACCAAATTTGATAAGTAAGAGCCTCATTTTCAAATCATAAATACACTTGGCTCCTACTTAACATACCAAATTTGTTAAGTAAGAGCCTCATTTTCAAATCATAAATACACTTGTCTCCTACTTAACGTACCAAATTCATTAAGAAAGAGCCTCATTTTCAAACCATAAATACACTTGACTCCTACTTAACATACCAAATTTTTTAAGTAAGAGCCTCATTTTCAAACCATAATACACTTGACTCCTACTTAACATGCCAAATTTGTTAAGTAGGAGTCTCATTTTCAAATCAACACATATCGTAACACATTTGGCATCTACTTCACATACCAATTTTGTTAAGTAAAGGCCCCATTTTTCAAATCAAATCAATATATAACACACATATAACAAAGCATCACAAACAAGATGTTTTCAAAAATATTTTAAACATATAATTGAAAACCTTATGAAGCATACCTAAATTTTCTAGGTAAAGGTTTTTCAAATCAAATTTTCAAACAAGACATATATATATATATATATATATATATATATATATATATATATATATCTCCAAATATTTGAACCCTGCAACATACTTAAATTTGTTGAGTATGGGTTCTAAATCAAAATCATATGGTAAAGTCCCTCCTCCAATTGTAAAAAATCTCTCAAAAAAATTCAATGAACCCCACTTAGCATACCTAAATTTATTAAGTGTGGGTTCAAATTCCAAATCAAGTTTAGAAGTCAATGATTGAAGGAAAATATTAAACCAAGGGTCTGACTCAATTATGTTTCAACAAATGCAATGATTTGAGCACAATCAATCTTTTAGCCTTCAGTCAGTGTAGTGATTATGGCTTATGGCTAGTTTTTTTCTCCTTCCCCTTGGTGTAGATCTGGCCTTGGATCAGGCCAATCTCATCATGACTGCCACCACACATCAAATTTACTTCGGCCATGGTTTTGAGGGAGTTTGAGTTACTTGTGAGGGGACATCCCTCACAACTATCAGGGGAGGAGGTGGGGACAAACACCACTTATCGCTTGACATTCCATCTAACTTTGAGTTTCCCTCATTGAAGAGGAAGGTGCCATGGTTCTCACACTCCATTCGTGTTAGTGCATACCGCTTCACATGTGTTTAGTCGTTCCCTTGCCATAGCTCTGTGAGAGCTACAACCTCTTCTTTGGTCACCCCAAAGGGGAAGGCTATCTTGGCCTCCGAGGTAGTCTCCCATACCTTCGAGGTAGGTTCAAGCTCTCAATCTACTTTGCTCACCCGCACCAATATAACAAAAATAGAAGGTCAAGCGGGACCATGAGTGAGCAACCATGGAGCTCGATGCCTCCCATGTAGCTGAGGAGGGTTCTCCCCATGAGACTGATAATAGCTGCTTCTTAGTGGATCCATCATACACCGATAGGGTCAATTTCATCAAATCCATCATCCTCCCTCTAGTGGAGCCCAAATTAAATCCATCCACTCTTATCCCTACTGGATAATATGAACCTGCTTCCCTAGTGGAAGGTTCATCCACCTTATCCCCAGCAGATCCGAGCTCACATCTTTAGCAGATGTGCCCTCAAAATAAAATCATATCCTCTCCCTAGTGGAGCCCCAAATCATAATCAAATAAAATTATCATCCCTAGTGGATGCCCATCAATTAAGTCAAGTCAAATTTCTCGAGACACAAATCATTTCTTCTCTCTAGTAGAGCCCTCATAAAATCAAACCAAATAAAATCCCTATCCCTAGTGGATGATCTGAACCTGCTTCCCTAGTGGAAGGTTCATGCACTCATCCCTAGTGGACCTTTTCTCCCCAAATCATATCAAACCAACTCAAACTCTTATCCTCTCCATGGATAATCTGAGTCTGCTTCCCTAGTGGAAGGTTCATACCTAATCCCTTAGTGGATTCTTCCTTCCTCTCTTATGCCCTTGACATAAGTTGAGTTGCATTACATTAAGATCTTTATTCCATCTACATCTCGAGTTTAAGGGTAGATCATTTCTATTAGCTTTTATAATCCTTCTGATGTTGTTGATCATCTCGGTCAACACCAATCATGCGGTGTGCCTTATCAGTTACATCACACCTATTGGGTGCCCTTTTATTGACCTCTCTTTTAGAGTGAGTTCTCAACTTCCTCTTCTTAGATTTAGGAGTCTTCTAGACACTAAGACTTTCTTAGTCATAAGACACTTCTAGTTATTAGGTGAACACTTAACCTAAGCCGAGACTTAGAAGGGTTAGCCATTAGGTTATGCCTTAGGAGCTTAGGAAAACTTGCCTACCTGGCTGGCCTAAACCCAATCCATGCTTTCCTTCTCAAACCAAGCCTCAAATTCAAATTCAAATTCAAATCCAAACCATAAATCAATTCCAAATCAAATGATTCAAACTCATGACCAAAATTCAAATTCAAATTAAAAAAAACCTTTCTAAGCCCTTAGATGTCATCTTATGGACTTAGCCTTAACCAAATTCAAATCAATCCCTTAATTGATTTCAAATATCAATTCAATCTTTCAATCAAACTATCAAAATTCAATTCAAATCTAACTTCAAATGATTCAATCCCATGATCTCAACCAAGTACCTACTTAAGCTCTTTGACCTATCTCCAAGAGCTTGGTCAAATTTGCTTCCAAATCTCTCCAAACTAAAGTGATTTTCTCATGGATCATTTATATCTTCATTTATATTTCCAAATATAAATGAAATATAAATTCAAATGACCAAAACTAAATCCAAAATCAAACCAAAATCTAATTTATACCCTTTGAACCACCTTGAACTTGGTCAAATCCTATCCAAATCACTCAAAACCTATGGATTTCTTCATGATTCAATCACTCCTTCAATTATTGTTCTAAATATAAATATAAACTATAATTATCAAACCAAATCCAAGCTAACCCAAGTCAAACCCAAGTTTGTCCTTTTAACTTAAAATTATCATAAGAACCAAAATCCATATGGCTTCAAACCATTTGTAATTGAATATATATCTCCATCTCAAACCCATTTATCAATATAACTAAACTTGAATCAAGCCATGATCAAGCCAATTAACCCATTTAGGTCTACTTGACCCAAAGTGACCTAAAAGACCTTTTTGAGCCAAGTTATAATTTAACTCAAATTGGATTGAACTAAACCCATCTAAACCTCATATCATGATCAACAATCATCCCAGGTTGATAAACTATCTTGAATTAGGTCAAACTAAATCAACTTACTCCTTTGACCAAATCAATCCTTTGCCAAATGAAACCCAAACTAGCCAAAAACTATCATATGCCAAATTGATTGAAACCATTGACTCAAAACCACTCATGATCAATGATTGAACATAACCAAATCATCAATTGAGCCAAACCAAGTCTAATTGGCCATTTGACCCAAGTTGACCCAAATTGGCCTAAAAAGCCAAAATAAGTCAAATCATGATTTGATTCAAATTGATTGCAACCATTGGCTCAAGTTCATTCCAAATCACTAATTGAACTTCGCCAAAGCCATGATTGAGGCCAATTTGACCCATTGGTGAACTTGACTCAACCTAGCCCCAATTGATCTAAAGGGTCAAATTGGCCAAAATTCAAATTAAATCCAAATTAAACCAAACCAAAGCCTACAATCATTTTCAATCAACCAATTGAACTTGACTCAACACCTAACCCAACCCAATTTGGTCAAACTGGTCAAATTGATCAACTTGACCCATTTGCCCCTTTTCAATCCAAATGAGTCAAACCTAAGTCAAATTAATCAAAACACTTCAAATCATTATTTGAACCTAATACAAGCATTAGTTTGACCCAATTGGCCAATTGTCAACTCAACCTAACTTAGCCCAATTTGACCTACATAGGTCAAGTTGAGTCAAACCCATTTGAATCTAGCCAAAGCTCATAACTTGACCCAACCCATCCTAAATGCACTTAGGATCCAAAAAATAAACCAAACCCATTTAGAGCCAAACCTAAGGTGACCCCTCTTGGAAATGCCATCACACATGTGATCGTACCTGAAAGATAGCCAAGTCCACTCTCCATCACCTTGGGCAGCCATCTATCACCTCAATAGGGACCTACCTAGCATCTTAGACCACTCTATGGAGGCTAAGGCTGATGAATCCCATCATTGGTTTTGAAAAATTTGGTCATCCCCTTGAAATGAGAGAAAGAAGCCTCATTTCATGCTAACCTGGGTTCATTCAGCTCCCAAAAGCTTCCCCAAGCAAAGAGCATCCCTTCCCCACCTTCTTTGAGTGAGTTTTGAGCTAAAAAACATAAAACTAAAGCTTTTCTAATGAGGAGGTGACAACCATTTGTGAGGATGATGTTCCAAAGGGAGGCAAGGGTTCAAACTCATTTCAAAGCTTCCTCTCACACCTAAGAGTTAGTTCGGATCTTCACCACCACCGAAAACCATCCCTAGAGGTAATTTCTTCAAACTTTAGCTGGTCAAAGGATCTTCTATTTGATCAAATGTGTGCAATTTTATGAATTATCCTTAGATTCCTCCTATATTTTTCATCTTACATCATCCCCACACATTTTGTGACATTGTTCGGTGAAGATCGCCAGAAAATCGAGCCCAAATAGCCCAAATCGGGCAGTTTATAGCTTTCTTTACTATTTTCATGCTCTGGTTCACCGATTTCGGGGAAGAAGAGTAGCCACAGTCGATCCCACATTCAGAAGATCGGACGGTCTAGCATCAAAATTGTGCAATTTCAGCCCCTAGATCATCCGGTATGATTTGGACCGTCCGATCAAATGATCGAATAGTCAGATCTCCCATCCACGCATTACAGATGTTCTCGCTCATTTTTTTCTCAGGGGGCGTGCACACCACGCCATCGCATTAGCATCACGCAAATCATGCGCATGGCATAGCACGCACATGACCACACCGATCAATCGCGGGCACCGCGCCACTCAAGCGGGGACTATGTTAAGTGAGAAATTCATGATTTTTGGATTTTAAAAATTATTTAAACTACCTAAAACTTTAAAAATTCATAAAAAATAAAATACAAATTAAAAAATTGCAAATAATGGCTTGTTGGATTTGTCTTTCCTAGAGGAATCCAATGAACCAAAAATCACTAATTTTGGCTAAGTATTCTGAGCTTAATGTAAGTTTTACTAAAAAGTAAATTTCATTAAGTACTCTAAAAATACAAATTAAATTGAGGTGAAATATTTAAATATTATAATTAGGCTTAAAATATACTTACCATAAACATTTCAAGACAAAATTATGGCTGGATTGAAAATATTGAATTTAGAAGTTCAAATGATCTATTTTAATTAAATAAATCAATATACCTTATAAAATTGGGTTAGATGAGTTGAAACTTTGGAAATTCATTACTAATCCTAGAAAAATTCAAAAAAAAAAAAAAATGCAAATGATGGCTCATTTTAAAGGTATTTCAGAGGAGAATCCAAGAAAATTATTTTTAATTAATTTTGAATAATAATTTTGAATTAATTTTAATTTAAAAGTTAATTAGCCTAATTACTCTCTAATTAATTATCCATTTAATTTCAAAATTTAGAGATGTTTTAGGGATAACCTTTGCCTCCCCTATTTTTCTTAGAATTTTATAAGTTAATTAGAAATTGATTGATTAAGCCTTAATTACTCTTTTATCTTAATTAATGATAATTAAGCAAATGAATAGTAACTTAATCTACTAATTAAGCATATTTCCCTCTATTAACAGTGAAAGGAAATGGTTTGGGTTCATTTCTTACCATTTCATTAAGCCTCTTCATTTAATTTCAATTAAAGGATTAAGTAATTAATAAACCTTTTGATTAACTAACTTATTAGGATGTGAGCTATTTGAGAGCTTAATTAATTGGAAGAAATTAGTGATTAGGATTGAGACCTCTTTCTTGATCCCTCTCTAAGTTAATTTCACCATCTTAATTAAAGATATTCAAAGGTTTTAATTAATCAATTAATGGCTTAATTAAAATTAAATTATTTTAAAAAAAATCACCTTTAAATAACCTAATCAATTTTGTGTTGGCCTTTAGATGTTTAATATTCTAAAGGAATTTAATGAAATTATGGTTATCTTACATGTGTAAGAAAACCATAAAAGTAATTATTTAAATCACCTAAGCCTAATTAACTATTAATCATGAGCCAATTGTATTGACCCCTTTCATTTCTTAGGAGCATTGCTAATTTACTTTTCATATGGTTGTATCTTATATTGGATCATCATTATTTAGTTAATTAACTTGAGGTGATTTAGGTAATGGTTAATTAATTTACTTAATCCATACCTTAACCCAAGTAAAGACATAAAATCAACCTAAATATTCTTAATTAAACCAAATTAACTCACACAAGGGGAATGAGATTAGGATTAGAAAACCTCTTTCATTTACTAAATCAAATCAAACTAAAAAATTAAAAATATCATTAAAGAACTTTGGTTTTTTTTTTAAAATAGCTTTATTTAGTATGATTGTCCTTAGGAATTAATTGGAATGAATAAGATGATGTGCTTATGTTCCTTTATTTCTTTCCAATCATGTTAAATGTTGTTTGTCATTTGTAACCATGCATTCATTTCTTTTAAAATTAACTAAATGAAATGGTTTCTTTTATGTCAAAGTGCATGTGTTTACTTAAATTAAAAATAGGTGTGGCTATTATTACTATTAAATCAAAAATTATCTTCAAAAGCCCATAAATCAATTATAATATATGGAGTGATATTAATTACAAGTATCTATAAGTTTTCATGAGTTGATAATATAAGATATGCAATATGAAGCTCTCTTTCTGTATCTTACATAGATTCACATAAGATTTACAAATGTACAGTTCATTTGAACAAACACAACATTTGTCTATCTCTATTCCTATGTATCTCATTTTTAAGACTTATGAAGAATTTCATATCACATATATAAATCATAGAATCAAATCAAATATGACTTCTTGCATGACTTCTCATTCTTGTGGTTCTTTTTGTACATTCATATGTATATAAGAAAAGTGGTATATTAGTTTGGACATCTCGGGGCTACGAGGCTTTAAGTAGCCATAAGTAGGTTTTGTACCTTATGCTCCTTGTGTAGAATAATGGTGTCATACTCACTTAAAACTCTTATAAATATGTATGTATGATATAACCAATGAATAAGAAGCATGAATCAAATAAATCAAATACAACTTTTGTATTTTTCCTATTGTATAGTTGCTTATACATCTATATGTATATAAGAAAGTGGTATATTAGTCTAGACATCCCGGGGCTACGAGGCTTTAAGTAACCTAAGTAGGTCTTGTACCTTACGCCTCTGGTGTAGAACAATGGTGACGTACTCACTTAAAACTCTTATACATGTGAATGTGTACTTAGCTAATGGATAAAAAAATCCATTTTTTATTAAAAAGACATGCATTCATAATTCAATCAAATGAAATATTTAAATTCCAAACACACTTCTTTGCATTCATCATTTAAGTATGCTAAGACATACATTGTATATATAGGTATGTTGGATTTAATCATATGCATGATATACATGATGGAAAAAATGAATAAACATGTGTTATGTGATAGTAATCAATTCTAATTAATCTTAAGATGCCTTTCTTATTAAATAAGGCCATTTAGAGTGAACCTAAACTTAGGGTTAATTGAAATATGTAATCATTCACCAAAGAGAATCAAGCTAATTAATTTGCCTTAGAAGTGATTTAAGGTAGGGATGAAAGAGGGTCCCCTCTCTTCTTCTCTCTTTATAACACTTAGTTGTTATGTGTAAGCCAAATGAAATAAAAAAACATTAATTAAAACTTGCAAATTAACTAAACAACTTAAAGTGAAACCACCCTTTAAATTGAATCTTTCTACACTTATAAAATTTTAAGTCTAAAGCCTAATTAGGACATACCACACAAGCCTTAACACACACATCAGAATTAAGTCACCACTTCTAGCCTTATGTTAGGGTGGTGTATCGTTCGATGTATATTTTATTTTATGATGTATTATTTTAGACTGGATATTAGGGTGTATGTGTTTAGTCTAGATGTTAGGTTGATATTAGCCTAATCTTGTCTTGTACAAGGGGTTATCTTAAGTGGTCTCTGTAATAAAATGTAAATATTTTTGTTTTGCAGGTTGTTTAACCCTTAAGAATTACCCACGTTAGGATTGGTGGGCTCGATTACCCATGTGTGAGGTGCTAAGTCCAAATTATTCATATAATTGCTTAGGTTGTATGGCGTGTTTAGCTAACATTTGTTTTGCGTGTAGCTAGATTTACTTTCCATCTTGTAATATGATTTTGCATTAGGATTAGAATAAGTGTTATGGGGGATTAGGGTGAGCATTGGTTAAAAGACCAAATCTTATGTACCATGTGATGCCTAGGAGCCTACCAAATCAAATGAAGCAAATCAAATAAAGAAGGAAGAATAAAGAATAAAGAATGAAGACCCACATAACACTTATAATTTGTAATCTATAATTATTCTTTTATATACCAGGATGTATAAGGGTAGAGCTCGGCTACGTACATTTGCCTTTTCAGGTTGTATGATGGTACTTGACCGACCAATTCTTATTCTTTTGCGCTAGCTTTAAAAAATTATTTGATACTTTGTTTAGCTTGTGCATTAGAAACAACATGTCTTTTATAGTTTATTTATGATTCATGATTTTTGTATGGCCTAGATGCAATTAGGCTTTAAGATGAAAAAAATTAAATTTTCTATCCCAACTAATCATTCATAATTAAAATTTTTAAACAACTCATAATCTCACATAAAGCCTAAGTATTAAATCAAGATAATAAAAGATTTAGCAACCCCTTAGCTAGATGTTGTATGTTTAATATCATGCATATCATGTTATTTCACTCTTGCTAAGAGAGGGCTTCCATCTTTGCTAGATAGTAAGGGCTTATACTTTGAGAGCCTATGATGAAAGAATAACTCTTTCTCTTTTGATTTGGCCCATAATCAATTTTTCTATACATTTAGGCATATAAAATCCTATAGCCTGGGTCAAAATAAAGAGTCCAAAATAAAATAAAATTTGATAAAAATTTGCATTAGATTAAGTCATTATTGATGCCACTCATGCTCTAGGGGAGTGAGTTTAAGGACTTAGTTTCTTTTTCTAAATAATAGCAACCCAACCATCTTGTAAAGTATAAGACTTGCCTACATGGATTTAAAGAGTACGAGGAGTTAGCTGGCTGCCACTCGTAATAAGTCCAGCAGTTGGGTGGTTTACTCTCTTTTGTGGAGGTAAATAATATACCCATTTTTACCTTAGATTTAGGTCATGCTTTGGCCCTCGCCAAAGCTCCCTAGATTTAGGATATGAGGTCACTATTTTCCTTTAGGCTACTAGCATAAACCTCACTAGGCATCCTAATAATCTTATGTTATTAGAGTATAAGTCCTTTTCTAATGAAATGTTAACTCAAACATATAAAATCTCTTCAATTTTAAAAATATAAAGCTCAATCATAGGATATATTAGAATGTTCACTAGGCTTCCTAGTATCATGAACATTCCCTACTTATCTCCTTTTGCTTCAATAATAAGTCTCTCCTCTTGATCCATCCCACTTGATTTTCTAAAATATAACCAATTTGTTGATAATCTTATCATTGAATTCTTTGGAGACAATAATCACCTACTTTAATTGAGAGAGTATTCTTAAGGATTCACTTTTCTTAAGATGTAATTAATTATGGGGGCTTACCACCATAAAGAACTTAATGAACTTGGCTTTAAATAAACCGTACTTTATTCATCCATGTAAGGTAGGGGAAAAATCTTGGGTATATTCGAAGACCCATCATGCCTTAGGAGTCCTTATTAGGTGATGAAGTCCATTGTAGGGTAGTAATTTATATCTTTTGAGATAATACACTATTCCTCAATGTCATACCCGATCACTTTAATAAGTACACCCTGGGATGTCCCCCCCCATATACACACACACACACAACCAACCAAAAATAAATACCACATGGAGCTCAAAGAAAGAGTGATTATAGGGGACCTTATTGTAGCAAAGAAAGTTCCCAATGAGTCCCTTGTTGACTATACTCTTAGGTGGTGCAACCTGAGCATGAAATGCGAGCTGTAGTTGTCCGAACAACATGCCATTGAGATTCTTCTCAAGAATATTCATGGCCCAGTCACCTTCATGCTTAAGGGTTTTACCATCAGGACATTTGAGAAACTAATCAACAAGGCGGTAGCCTGCAAGAGGAGGCCAAACAGTTGCCCTTTCTTGACTAGTCATCTTGGCACAAGCCATAGAAGGTGTTCGAGAAGAAGCGGGAGTTATGTCATGGATGGGGAGAACCTAGAGTCCAATGAGAGACCCCAGCTCTCCTCCACCCTCCTATCATCACCCACCATAACTGCCATTTCCACCACCTCAGCAGCATACCTACCAGCGGTACTCCTATCCACTGCCAGGTAGCTATTACCTACCTACTCTTTCCAATATATTAAATAGATCATATTCATTCAAGAGGAGATAGTTAGGAAAATCTTTAAGAATCTCTTAAAGAAACTTGACTTTTAATTACCAGAGCCCAAGAGGCCAGAGGAAGTAGGCAAGAGTAATGATTCTAACTATTTCCCTCTAGCACCACATGATTAGTCATGTCTTAGAAGATTGTATCACTTTTAAGGACTGACTTGATTATAGCTACAAGTCACATGTTGTAGTTATCCCCAAAGAATACTTATTAGAACAACCATCCAGTTTTATTAGGGTAATTCTTGGGGATACTAGTGATCCTCTTAAGATAAAAGAAGGTTGGGATATTGCCTTACCCCAAACCTCTAAAAAAAGTAGTTTTTAAAATCAAGCAACTCTCTTTACAGGTGCCTGAGGTAGCTCAAAGCTCCAACATCAAGGACGGTTTGCTAGTTTCCAAAAATAATTTGAAGAAGGTGACAACCTAGATTAGCAGACTCACCCTACTAGCGAGAGAGATAGTTCAATAGCACAACCATGTAAAATCTAGCACTCCATCCATAGTTGCAGCTACTACTTCTTCCATTACTAGTTTCTTTTCTACCAGCAAGAGCATTGTATCAATGGACAAGGGCATTAAATCCCTTAATATGCTTACTTTATTAGATTTCTATCATGTACCTCCACCCAAAAAGAAATCAATGAAGAAATATTTTACTTATACTTATCCACTTCTGATACTCAAGATTTTATTTCTGTTGAAAACTCTCAAAGTCTAGAAATAATAATAGCTCTAGTCATTCTGATCCCCTCTCTTCAAATTTAGAATCACACTTTCCTTTTATGAATCAATCAGATTCACCTCTTGAGATTGAATTGGAGTCAATTGACTTTGAGGATCTCATAGGAGAAGTTGTAGGTATGTTTGATGAGAAGATAGAACTTTTCACAAGTTCATCATTCCAAGAGGTCATTGAAGTCAACCTGCGTAGTGGCAAAGTTCTACCTCCTAGGGTAGCACCTTAGGATAAGGGTAAACAAGTCATTTGTTCCAATGAGCAAATAGCCCCTCCACATGATGCTCCACCTATGGATATGCTAGTGGAGGACCAAGTCAGAGTTGATTATAATGTCCTAACACAACTTAGAAAGCTAATAGCTAAGCTAAGCATATATGATGCTCTTATCTTATCCAAAGAGATGAGGGAATCTCTAATCAAGGCTTTTCTTGATCCAGAGATATGTTTAGCTCAACTGACCACTATTGAAGAGGAGGTACATAGCTCAAAGGATATCTTATAAGTTACATTCAGTGATGAAGACTTGCTTCTAGGGACGACGAAGCACAACCACCCTCTTTACATTATAGTGGATGTTGGTATATACAGATTATCAAGAGTTCTGGTTGACCAAGGTGCATCAGTCAACATTATGAGTCTAAGAATCATTGCCTACTTGAGAATCAACATCTCCAAACTCCAAAAAGAGAGGATAATGTTGAGAGGATTTAATGAACAAGGCAAGAGGGCCTTAGGCTCCATAGTGTTGCCATTGGAGATAGATGATTGAAAGACTAAAGTTAAGTTTCATATCATAGACTCAGAGACATCTTTCAATGCTTTCCTTGGGAGACCATGGATACATGAAAACAACATAGTTTCATCCTTCTACATCAGTGTATGAAGTTCATGAGAGGTGGGATTGAGTACTGCATCAAAGAAGATCTCAAGGCATTCATAGTTCATGAGGTCAAGATATATGAGGATGCAGCCTTTTTTCTCTCTCAAGAATAATAAATCCATTCTCATGAGCTTACTCAAGATCCCCATGAGGGACAAAAAAAAGAAAAGAAAAAAAAAAGAAATGGAAAATGAAATGAAAAGGGAGAAAGAAAAAGAAAACAAAAGAGAACGAGACATGGACTCAAGGAAAGATATAGAGCCTGACATTAGATTCCACCTTAGCATTTTGAGCATATGGGTAGATGACCGACCTCCAGTGAGGAAGAGGATAGCTCAAATGTAGGCCCATAGGTGGTAAGCCTCCTTGTTGGCCACCCAATAGGAGGTATGTCCCAGCCAACTCTTCAGAGGATGAGTCTTAAGTGGTTAGCACACCAGCCAACTCTTCTCAATAGCAGATCCCTTTAAAGGTAACACTTGAGCAAGATAGTGATGAAGATCGGGCTCTAAAGCAAAGCATAAATGTATCCAAGTATGCATATGAAACAGTGAGGCATCAGTTGGAAACTTTAGCTCTAACCCCACTTTCTTCACAAAACATTGAGGGTTTGGCAGTTAAGGAAGCCCCTAAGTCATCCACATATGGGAAGAACTAGAGATTCTTTTTGGGAGCATCATCCTCAAGTTAGGAAGTTGATGTAGAACTTGAGGATGATTCATATAATGATTTAATACAATTATCTTTTGATTGGTACTCGCCTTGTGTACTTAATCTAGGAAAAAAGGGATTAATCCCACATACTTGGTCTAAACATAGGTTAGACTACTTTGAAAGGTTATGGGACAACTAAAGTAAACATCCTCAATCAAGACCAGGACAAGGATTTGGTATAGTGGGTCCATTCGATGATGATGATTATGGTCTAGTCATCACCAATCATTTGGAATCTGATAGGTTTTTTCAAATCATGCTAACTCTTCTGAGGAGGTGTGTTTAGAACTTCAAATGATCCAAATGACTTTGAAGTCAAGGATGCACTATCATAATTTGAAGAGGAGATTATATCAACCATCGATGAGCTCAAAGAAATCAACTTAAGAACTGAAGATAATCTATGTCTGACATATACAGTTCTTTATTAAATGATACTGAAACCAATGACTTAGTTAGGCTATTGACTAGTTTAAAGACTGCTTCACAGGGTGTTATGAAGAGATGCCTGATTTAACTCGACATAGCAATCCACAAACTAGAGAAGCTAACCTATCAAGGAAGCACCTAGATGCATGTGATTAGACATTGAATAGCATTTCTAAATCAAGAAAATGATCGATGCTTCATGGGAAAGAAAAATATCTACCGGTTGGCTGTCATCCCAGTTAAGAAAAAGAATGGTCAAATTTACATATGCGTTGATTTTAAGGATTTAAATAAGACATGTCCAAAAGACAAATTTCCACTACCAATACCAGAATTGATGGTGGACATTGCCTCATCTCATGCAATTTTCTCTTTCATGGATGGCTCATATAGTTATAACCAAATAAAGATTTCCCCCGAGGATGAAAGGAACATCACTTTTTGAACCCCAATCAAAATATTTTGCTAAATGGTCATGCCTTTCATTAAAATGCCGGTGCTACTGCGGGCCATGAATCGGATCTTCGATGAACTCATTCATCATTAAGTCAAATGTTAAGTCGATGATCTTGTAGTCAAGAGTAGAGGAAAGAAGACCATGACTTGAGAGTAATTTTCAAATGGTTAAGATATTTTAACCTCAAAATGAATCTTAAAGTGTGCATTTGACTTGAGAGTAGTTTTCAAATGGTTAAGATATTTTAACCTCAAAATGAATCTTGAAGTGTGCATTTGAAGTAGCTTCAAAAAATTCAGTTTATTGTCGACATGGAATAAAAATTGATCTGGAGAAGATACAAGTGATATTAGAAATGCCACCCCCTAAAAGTCTAACTCAACTCAGATCATTTTAAGGGTAGTTGGAGTATCTAAGATGCTTCATTTTCAACCTATCAAAAAAATGCTAGTCTGTTTCAGCACTTGTCAAAAAGGATGCTAAGTTCAAGTGGGATGATAATTGTCAGCATTCCTTCAAAGACATCAAGCACTACCTGATGATGCTGCCAATTCTAGCAGTCCTTATCTTGGGCAAACCATTGATACTATATACTGATGCATTTGATGATTCCCTTAGCACTTTGTTGGTCCAAGCCAATGATGAAGGGAAAGAGAATGCACTCTATTATCTCAGCCATCATCTAATCCCACCGGCAAATTATCCACCCATTGAAAAGCATTGCCTAGCTTTAATCTTTGCATTCCCAAAGCTATGTCAATACATGCTTTCTCATAAGGTGAACTGACCAGGATCAAGTCACTATAATATTTCATGACAAAGCCAACACTATCCGGACACGATGGTCCATGATTTTGTCATAGTTTTATATTACTTTCATACCCTCTCATGCGGTGAAAGGACAAGCTAGATTTCTAGCAATGCACCCACTTCCCGGACTCCCGATTAGTGATGATGAACTGAACAAATCATGAACTTAGGGGACACTAGCATTTGCCACTGGAGATGTATTTTGATGGTGCTGCCTCCTTTCAAAAGGGAGAAGAACCACAATCTACTCTTCTAGGGAGTAGGAATAGTTCTCCTAACTCCAGAACATGATGTGATGAGATTCTCATATCATCTGTCCAATCCATGCACCTATTGACCTTCATGCACGCCATAAGTCAAGTCGAGCTCATAAGGTGAATTAAATGAGCTTCAACACACAAATTGGAGCCAAAATGCAAATAGTGTCAAAAATCAGCTTAAGTGATCGATCAATGAATGGACTCTGCCATCACATTCAAAATGTCAAAATTGATCAAATATATCTTGCATAAGACGGCGACTATCAAGACGGATGGTCACCGATGCACTGACAAATATATCAAAGTTAAATAGCTATGATGTTGCCCAAACAATCTATGTTTGTGAAATTGATCACTTTGTTAGTGTCAAAATGTCAAAACCTATTAAATGAGACTATTCACGCACAGTTCGGGCGAGTATGCGTGAATATCGAGCAACCAGATACAATAACTCACAAATCAGAGCTAAAATACACTCGATGGCACCAAAAATTTAAATGACCCGATCGATGAATAACTCCATCATGTTTAGAACATTGAAAATTGATCAATAGCATCTGATCATAATTTGATCAAGAAGGAGGGTCGCCGATGCGCTGACACACATATCAAGGTTGGGAAGCTATGATGTTTCAAATGATCTTCGTTCATAAAATTGATCACTCTATTAGCATCAAAACTTCAAAACCTATCAAATGAGACTATTCAAACTCAATTTAGTATGTGTGAATGTGGCGGCGTAAGAAACGCAACAAATTTGAATCGATTTGATGCCAACTTGAACCAAACGGCCTCCATCATCATGAAACAACTCGATTACATCCAATATCGAGTAACCTAAAATTGACATATATAATATATATATGATGATGTCAATGTGAAAATCTAAATTAGGACAAATAAAATAATAAAATAAATAAATCCAATAAATACCCTCCTAAAATCCTAAACCCTAATTTTTTTCCTATTCTCCTCCTTCTCCCATAGCTGACAGCCCTAACGGTCTCTCCCACTCTCCCATACAATCTCTCTCTCCTCTCTCTCCTCTCTCTCTCTCTCTCTCTCTCTCTCTCTCCCTCTCTCAGTGTTCGATGGAATTTTTCACATAAAATTACCGCCGACATTATAGCAAAACACTGTTCGGCACTGTAGCGGTGGTATTGTTCATGTGACCCACGGCACACGCCATGCTGAGCCGCATGCGAAGTTCCCATGAGCTCGGTGCAGGCGGAGTGCTGCTACGCGTGTGCAAGCGCCCAGCTCGCATGCCCGGCGCGAAGCCTCACTCAGACATTCACACCGCGGTATGTGCCAGCATTATGAGTGCCCACGCATGCCCCGCTGGCGCAGTGCGATGCGGCACCCATGATTCCGCGGCACACCCGTTTCCCAAGATTATTTCACCATAAGTAGGTGTGGCGGGAAACTGTGTTTACTTGTTTTTAAAACTACCGACACGCCTTTCTTGGCCAAAGATACCCAAAGTAGCCCTCTATATGGAGATGATGCGGATGTCAAATGCGCCAAACTTTAGACCGACGGGGACCTCCATTGATAGTAAATGATGCTATAATATAAATTTATTATTTAAACTAACATTGTGTATAAATACATACACTTTCTTAGCATGGTGGGAAATCTATTTTAAGGGTACCTTAGAGCCCCATACATGCCTTTCTTGGCATGGTGGGAAGGTATTCAGTCGATTTATACCATACACCCCTTTCTTGGCATGTAGGCCCAAAGATACAAAGTAGCCCCATATGGGGACGAGGGATGTTTCAAATGTTGCCAAATTTTTTGCACGACATGATTAATAAAGTTTAATGAAAATTCAATAATAAAGCTAAAATTAATGTTTTAACTTGACATTGCAAATATATAAGTACTTGTACATGCCTTTGTTGGTGGCGGAGAAAATATGCATACGTGTACTCGAGGCCCATACATGTCTTTCTTGGTATTTACACCACCCATACATGCCTTTTTTGGCATGGTGGGCTAGCCCAGCCCCCGTTGTAACCCCCTATGTGGGGACGATGCCGGGAGGCTGTCGAGATACTATCAAAGTTTTATCAAAAAATTTATACTTGCAATAGAATTAAGTGAAAACAAACTGTATTATACAAATTTCTTATATTTAAATTAATGTTGAATCAAATACACCCGCATGGGCCCTAACACTAAGCTGAATGCTTAAATTCAAGTGTCTGAGGATGTGTGGGTTGCTTCCCGGTTGACAGTAGATTTGATTCTTTATTATTAAATTAATAGAGTCAACTGGATCTAAAATAATGAAATAATAGACTTCCCTGATGATGGCCGTGTTAAATGAAAATTTTATTCTGAGGGGATACTTCCATCAAAATATGATTACAATTTCAAAACAAATTAACTTAGATTGAATATCAATCTAAATGCTGAATTTAAAGTATTGTTAAGCTATGAATGTCTAAATGAAATTCAATCTAAAAACTTAAAGCAAATTTCATTCAATCCACCTTCCATAATAGTTTGTTGAAGGTGACAAATTAAGAAAACTCTAGCTCACAAAGGAGCTAAAGTCCAATCAAGTACACAACTATGTTTACTCTCAAAAAATCTAGTGCCAGTAAGAATGTGGCCCATGTCCTCTGACTGCATGGCTTGGCCAATAGGCTCCACATGATGTAGTTATGACCAGAGTCCTCTGACCGGGTGGTTGTCGCCAAATGACACCATATTATGATTGTAGCAGATGTTCTCCCCAATGGCTCGCCTTTGAGTTGTGAACCATAGGGTATACTTGATTGGGCAAAAAGCCCTTTGTTAGCTAAGATAGATTTAGGCTTGTCTCTTTAGACAAACCCCACCTTAGGTCTACAAGGATTTCTTGGACGACATAACCCATGTGTTGCTGATAAGGTTCCTTCGATCAAGTTGGGTCGACTACCCCCTCTGACTAAGTAGACTATGACACCGGATGATGAACCGTGGGATCCAGATCGAGCACGCCATCATTCCCCGAACCATATGCTTTAAGTTAAATATAATGAATTTCATAAATCTAAATTTCAAAACTCCACATGTTGTTATTTTATGCTACGCACTAAGTGACCTAATGACTATCCTTAATCAAAAGTTCTCTCTCAGCACTGAGAGGGGTAATTAACTGTAGGTGCTTGCGCCTATAAGAAACCTGTAACCAGATCTAAAGTCCTCACAAAATGAGGGCAAAATCTCAGTGTCTTATCTACTATTCCATCTACCTTCAAAACTACAGACACTTAAATTATACTCTCTTCATCGAGAGGTCGGGTGGAAAATTTTTGGAGGCCACAAATTTTTAGTGATTCCACTAGGGACATGTTTCTCTTTCCTTTTTTGGCTAGCCAAATCAAAACTATGATAGAAGCGGAGTATTGTAAAATGAAAACTTAAAGTTATTTATAAAGTTGAATTGATTGGAACTCAAAATTATTTTTGTAATGAACATAATTCTGAAGTTTTAAAAATATTTTCTTATTCATAACTTATTTTTAAATTTTATCATGTTTGTTCTATTATATCTTTGCATCATGAAAGTGTGGGATGACATATCATCGATTACTAATCCCCATCTTTCATTTTATGATGGATCTTCAACACACCTTCACTATGTAGTTGGGCCACGGAGCCAACTTCCATTTGGCTAATGCTGTCATCAACACCGGGGATGCTGGAGCTACTATACAATTTGGTAGCATAGATTTTCCAATGATTGGTGCTCAAACTACTACTAGACGACGAGATAATCATGCATAACTATATCGCCTCATACAAAGATACCAAAACACCAAAACTCCTAACTTGTTGAGGTCCCTCAAAAGAGAGCCTCTGTATTTGAAAGGTTGGGACACACTGAAGCTCCAGCCATGAAGAGAATGATGACTGGGCAAACAATTTTAGTAGTGAATCCAACGCTACTTCTCTACCGACCTTGCACTTTGTGCAAGGCCAACATGATATTGAAGCTTCCTCATCTGGAGGAAAGCTAACTAGAAGACAAAGGAGAAGAATGTCGAAGTTGTGAGCCTAGCAGCCTCTCACTGCCCCTCCGCTACACAACCATGGAATGGCAGTGTTCCCACCCATAACAAATTTGAAAATTTCAAGTGGGTGAGAAGGAACAGCTTTATTGGTGATATTAAGCAATCATTCTAGGAGCAATGGTACCAAGCTCCAACTCCACAAAGGAGGCATCCTAAGACCCTATACTCTAGGGTGCACAAGGTGCTGAAAGTTGTAAAAGAACAAGGCCTTATGAAGAAGAAATATTAAAGGCCAATTATTAGAGAAGCCAATAATGCTCCACTGCAAAGGCTACCATCAAAGGTAGTAAGAACTCAAGAGCATTACAAACAAGCCTAGGTGAACATCGGGCATGACACCAACCACATTTTGGAATCCACCAAACATCTGTGAAGGGAAAATAAGGAGGTTGAAGCCTCAAGAAGAAGTCACTAAAGGAAAAAGGCATGGCATCCAGTTTGTATATTTGGAGATCTACTGATGACAATGCTCAATAGGAATGTGTTCCTAAAAAGAATGTTATAATTAATGAGGCTTGTGGTGGTTGACCCCAGAGAATCCTCCAAGGAATCCCATCACCAACCTAAACGATCTTCTCTTGATTTCGATCATAACCCTTCGATTGAGGAGGTGTTCATCCCACACTGAGCCTGAAATCATATGGAGACGTTGATCAGAGATAAGGCGACATGAAGAAGAATGATGATGATGATGATGATGATGATGAGACCATGGGAATAGAAGTTGTCTATATGATAGGTCAAGGTGATGATTGGTACTTTCTATAATCAATGTCGACCATATCCTACCCACTGCTCCTCAAAGACAAGAAGAAGAGCATTTAGGTTCTTCCTCGATGATGAGAAGATAAGAGTCATAAAGGGAGAGAATCCCATATTTTCGACATTGCCACACTAGTGCGAGGCACATGCAAGATGAGGACAAAAGATAAAGAAATTGAGTAGCTTAACACTAAAATGAATGAGATGATGGCTATAAATCTTATGATGATAGAGAGGAGTGCAGCGTAGTGCCACTATCTTCCACTCTAATACTCAAACAACTAATATCATCCCTACCAATCCACCAAGAGCCAACACCTCAAACTGGAGCTCATAGTGCTCGGAGGGTAGAAATGAAATTAATGAGTTGGCTTCCCGCCCAACTCCTCAAAACTTAGCACATCGAGCACGTGACATGCTCAATTATTTTAAATGAAAAGATTAAAGCTATCATAGCAAAAGTGGAGAAACGAATAGGTCACCCATATCCCGTAAATATGACGTGTCATATCCTAAGTGTTACTCGCCAAAATTCCATTCATTTGAGGGCAACGGTAACCCATGTAGCATCTAGCATAATTTAAAGCAACATGTGGTAATACTAGGGGCAATGATGCACTATTGTTCCAAATTCATTAGCTTAACTTCAACTACTTTGAGTAATGCCAGAGTTGTCAAATGACTCAGTTAAGACATTCATCGAGCTGGAGGCAATGTTTATCAAAAGATTTGCTAGTGTAGTTAGAAAGACTATAATAGCTGACCTCACCCTAGAGAAGAGAAAGAAGGATGAGTCAGTTACAAAGTACATAACTCGCTGGCAAAACATGAGTATGAAGTGCAGCTGGAAGAAGAACATGCAATTCAACTGCTAATGGGAAACATTGATGATAAAATGAAGCCCTATTTATGCATGGCTTCCATCACCACCTTTCAAGAACTGCTGGATTGGGTGGCAAAATTTGAAAAGTTGAATCTTTCTAAAATTGAAAGCCATTCGATAGAACAAAGAAAGGAAAGTTCTCAGAATCAAGGGGGACTGAATCTCACACTGGTTCATATGATTCAAATAGAGGAAGGAGGGAAACTTACAATGTAGATAAGGGGAAACAACCTATCTATTTTAAAGAGAAAGTTAAACAACCCTTCAATTCTCAACCGAGGTTAGTTCTTGGAGGCGATGACAATCCCAAACTTTCTCGGGCAGTGGTGATCGCTCAAGACAATCATTAAGAGATGATGATCGAATGCGTCCATCTCTTAAGGAGAAGATGAACAAGGAATATTCATTCAAAAGGGAAAGTGTGGCCAAACTATTTCGGCAAGTTTGAGTTTAATGTAAAAGACCTGAAGAGTCAGGACGAACTGACAACCCAAATTACTGTCCATATCATCGGGTAGTTAGCCACCCTATAGAAGATTGCTATGTATTCAAAGACTGACTAGAAAGAAAATACAGGAGAAGTGAATTCACTCTATCCAATAGGGTTCTTATTCACCCAAAGAAAGAATCTGCAAAGGTGGTTACGTCTTCTTCCATTCCCCCGCAGAAAGATAAAGCAAAAGAAAATATAGTTGAGAATGACAAATGGGAGACTGCGGTCTCAAAAAAATGAAAATGCTGAAGCAATTAGAAGGCATTCCGGGTGTCAGATGGAAATCTCCACTTGAACTGGTGTTGGAACATAAGGTAGAATCTACATCAAAAGGTTTTGCTCTTCAGAAGCAGTCCAAGGTGTTTGGTGTTCCTTGCCCTGAGAAATAACCTATTCAAAGCTTGCCAAAAACTACTAAAAGGCCAGCCAAACAAAAGAAGATAAAGAAGAAATCTACTACCAAAAGATTATTAATAATCTTGAAGAATATCAACAACCAAAGAAGACAACCAAGCTTGATTTCATGTCAAGACTCCAAATCATTGAAACAAATGATCAAGGAGATGATGACAAAGAATCTCTTTTGGAGAAGTCTCAAGTTATCTCAATGTCCTTGGATACTCCTCGACAGAATTTACTTCTTCGAGATAATCCAAGAAGAAGAATCACTAATGATGTGGCAGTCAAGCCTTTCCTGATGGTGAAGCAAACAGAACATAGCTCGGAAGAAGACTTGTGCTTTCCAGAGGAAGATGAATCAGAGTCTTCAATACCACCATTGATGAAGGGTATAAAATTGGGAAGTGATTCTGAAGCCTCCATCCGATCCTCAGGCATAAATAGTGATTCTGAAGAGGAGACTTCTTCAAAAGAATCTGAGCCAGATAGAGCAGCCCCAGTATAGCTAAGAAGTAGCAAGGTGATGCCATCATCATAGAAGAAAGGAACACCACGTAAAGGCAACGACAAGAACATAGAAGTCAATGAAAATATCATTCCCAAAGATCCAAAGAAGAAGTCTAACATGGATAAAGGAATCGATTAGAATATTTTGTCGCACTTGAGGAAGATCCCTACATAATTGAGTGTGTATGAGGCTCTCCTGATGTTGCAGGATCTCCGTGAAACCTTAATTAAGGCTCTTAAGAATCCAAAGAAATATGAAGAGTACTTCACCGAGCGGTGTGATGAAGTATTACAATCTCAAGACCTTCCTATGATCACCTTCTCTGAGGAAGATCTTATGCTCAGGACATCAGAACATAATTGTTCATTATATGTCTCTGCGGAGAATGATGGTGTCACAATCAATCAAATTCTAATTGATCCAAGTTCATCCGTCAATCTCATGAGTTTGGAAACATTGAGAGGATTGTCCCTTGATGTTCAGCATCTAGGATGAGACAAATTGATGATCCACGACTTCAATGAAAAGGGCAAAATATGCCGAATCTTTTAACTTGCGCTAAGATTGAGAGAACTTCACATAGATGCCAAATTCCATGTCATTAATGCTAACACCTCGCTCGGCCTTGTTAGGGTGCTCGTTACATAATGAATGGTCTCCTACTTTGCACCAATGCATGAAATACATAAGAGAGGGAAGAACATAGAATTTTTGGCAACCTTCAACCATTTACCCATGAAGCTAAAATCTATGAAGATGTGAAATATTATTTGTTGAAGGAGCCCAAGCCTCAACAATCCAAAGCTTCTACCTCAAAGGCTACAAAATAACACAAAGAAGTGAAGAAGGAAAAATGAAGAAATAAGGCGATCTTCTTCCTAAAGCAGCTAGTGCATCACATAAATTGAAAAGGCTAGTCTCTCATTTTGGTAGTGACACAGAAGAAGAAGAAGATGATCCTTCTGTCAGACCCAAGGGAGTAAACAAGTCTCTGGTGGAAGGAAAGAAAATTATGGAATACTCAAATTTTGAGTATGATTTTGAACTTACTTATGAAAGTGAAGTTCAGTGTATCTCTTCAAGAAGGATGATAGACCTGTTGATATCAGAAGAATCATTAGTGATTGTGGTTCCTTTCAACACTTCAAAAAAATCACCACGTGAAGTCCACATTATTGAAGAGTTAAAGACTTTTATGTGCCTCTTTTCCCGGAAGTAATGAACGGAATTTCATTTCACAAGTCCGAAGTGCTATCACTAAGATTCTGATTGGCTCATGCAATTTGATGAATCTGATGATATGGTTCTCACAAGAATGCCAAAATATTATCCTCTAAGGATTCGCAAGATGATGCATAAATTGGGAGTTGATATTGGAACAGACAAATGGTTAGCCCACTTCTTTGATACTCTCTGGAGTCTAAAAAGTCCACAGACCTCGTGAAAGTGTGATAATCATACATTTAAAGATCTTGGATACATCCCAAAACACAAAAGAAAAACCTATTATGTAACAGGAAGAGATTGACACTCAAATTGAAAATGAAGATGATCTTTATGAGGTTTATTTGACCAACATTGAGGTAGAAGCCAACACATGAAGAGCTTGAGGATGGTGGACAGGCAGCTACCATGGATGAGTTTAAGGAAATCAACTAGGGAACAAAGGATGATCCTCGCCCAACTTTCGTCAGTGCCCTTCTGCCTGATGAAAAGGTTAAAGAAATGAAAGCTCTGCTAAGTGAATTCAAGGATTGCTTTGCTTGGACATACTATGAAATGCCAGGCTTATCCCCTGATGTGGTAGTTCACAAACTAGCCATCAAGGCAGATGCAACACCACTTAAGCAAGCTCCTAAGTGAATGAGATTGGAGATTGAAGAATAAGTGATTGTAGAAACTAAGAAGCTAATCGAAGCAGGCTTTATCTGAGAAGAAAAGTATGCATATTGGATAGTCAACGTTATTCCAGTGAGAATGAAGAATGGTCAAATCCATATCTGCATTGATTTTTGAGATATGAACAAAGCGTACCCAAAAGATGATTTTTTGCTTCCAATATCAGAACTACTAGTTGACAATACTTCTAACTATGATATGTTCTCATTTATGGATGGGTCATCGAGATATAATCAAATCAAGATGGCTCCTGAAGATGAGAAGCACACATCATTTAGGATGTCAATTGGTATATACTGCTATATTGTCATGCCCTTTGGATTGATGAATGCCGGAGCTACATATGACCATGATATATGCATCTTGAGTTGATTCATCAGAAAGTAGAATGCTACATGGATGACCTCATCAAGAGCATAGATCAAAGAGATCATTTTGGTGACCAAAGGATGGTCCTTGAAAGAATTAGGCAGTATGATCTCAAGATGAACCCTCTCAAATATGCATTTGGGGTTTCATCTAGAAAGTTCCTTGGCTATGTGGTACGACATAGAGGAATTGAGATCAACCCTAATAAAATTGAAGTGATACTGAATATACCACCACTGAAGAATCTTCGTCAGCTTTTTTCTTTGCAGGGACATTTGGCATTCATCCGGTGCTTCATATCAAATATGTCAGGCAAGTGTCAACCATTTGCTAAATTGATGAAGAAGAATGAACCATTTAAGTGGGACAATGAGTGTCAAGAAGCATTCGACAACATCAAAAGATACCTGTTAAATCCACCAATCGGTAGCCAATCTGAGAAAGCCTCTCATTTTGTATACAGTTGCATTAGAAGAATCCCTCGGAGTATTGCTTGCATAACATAATGAAGAAGGCAAGAAAAATGTGTTGTACTATATCAGTCAAAGATTTATAGGAGTTGAGGCAAAGTACTCTCCGATCGAAAAGCACTATCTTGCACTGATCTTCATTGTCTAGAAGCTTTGACATTAAAGTTCTTGATGACAAGACCAACATTGATAGGTCATTTGACATGATGAGCAGTACTCTTGTTACAGTTCAATACATATATATATCAAAAAGTTGTTGAGGGAAAAATACTAGTAGATTTTCTCGTTGTGCATCCCATCCCAATAGATTCAGTAGTCAATGATGATTTACCTAATGAACAGATCCTGTTAATTCATGGAAGGGAGGAGTTGCAGATCTGGGAAATATTTTGATGGTGCATCATCTATTAAGTCTGCTCAACCTCCAAATCTACAAAAAATAAGCTGGTGTTGGCCTCGTCTTCATAACACTAGAAGGTGGCATAATGAGACATTCATACAGGCTGACTGAGCCAAGAACCAACAATGAACTCAATACAGACATTTGGAAGGTCTCAAGAAGCGTTGTTATCAACATTCAAAATTTAAGAATCTCTGAGACTCTCAATTGGTAATCAACCAAGTATTGGTCTCTATAAGATTAACAAGCTTGAATTGCATACCATAAGAAAGTGCTTGAGCTCATGAAACAAATTCCAAACATTAAACTAGCTCAAGTTTCTGATCAAAGAATAGTAAAGCTTTCAGCCAAACTAGCAAAAGAGATGGCAAACACGGATGACAATGATGTGTTGATTGAAGTGTCCACTCATCGAGTTTTGTAACTAGTAAATCCATATTCCACATAGGTAGAGGGGACATCAAACTCAAGCCAGCAGGAAGTAATTCAAATTGTTCCTCACTCTCCTAAAGAATGACAAGTATAAGAGATAGAAAAACTCAAAAGTACTACAAACAAATCATACGAAGCTTTCATAGTGGAAGAGCCAGATGATTGGAGACAACCCTTCATTGATTATTTCAAGGAAAGCAAATTATCGGGCAATAAATCACTAGCCACACAAATTACAAAAAGAATCCTAAAATTTGCTTATGTCAATGACACATTGTACCGTAGATCCTTTGAGCAAAATGTGGCTATTATGCTTAGGGGATGATGAAGCCAACGAGTAATGTCAAATTCATGAAGGACTTTGTGGAGCAGAAGTCCCTAAAATGGCAACAAAAATTATTAGAATGTGGTACTATTGGCCTTCAATGGTGAAAGACTGCATAAATCATGCTAGAAAATGTCATGAATGCCAAGTCCACGGGGATCTCATTCATCAACCTCCAAATCCTCTACACCCAAAAATTGCATCTTGGCCGTTCAAAAGTTAGGGAACATATATAATTGGATCGATTGATCCTCCATCATCAGCGGGA
Source organism: Cymbidium sinense (assembly GCA_021442155.1). Classification (NCBI taxonomy): domain Eukaryota; kingdom Viridiplantae; phylum Streptophyta; class Magnoliopsida; order Asparagales; family Orchidaceae; genus Cymbidium; species Cymbidium sinense. The sequence continues at coordinate 12,999,753 of CM038219.1, forward strand.
CATCGATTCATTCTAGTAGCTACTGACTACTTCTCCAAGTGGGTCGAGGCTGCTCCATTTAAGGAAGTCACCATTGATCGAGTCATTGACTTCTTCACTAATAATGTTGTCTATAGATTTGAGGTTCCACGATGAATCATTTCAATGGCCCAACTTTCAAGAGTTCAAAGATATACAAATTTGTTGATCGATACAAAATTGATTGGAGATATTCATCAATCTACAATCCAAGGGATAATGGTTTAGAGACTTTCAATAAGACATTGGTAAAGCTACTCAAAAGATTCTCAATAGAAGAGAGTGGCACTAAAATGATGAAAGCACTGCATACAAACAACTTATACAATGCCAACCAAAGCTACTCTTATGCTCTAACATTTGGAGTTGAAGTTTCGCCACTAGAAGTTAAGTCGCCATCACTAAGTAGTCCAATTCAATCTTACTCAAGATGAGAATGCTTACCTGCGAATGGAAGAGTTTGATGCGCTTGATGGAGTTAGACTTTAATCTCAACAAAGTTTAGAAATTTACATAGCGAGGATGTCCAAAGCATTCAATAGTTCAGTACATCCTTGGACATTCCGTAGGTGAATTGGTGTGAAGGCCAATCATCCCTCATCGCAAGATCGGTGGTAAATTTGAAGGTAACTGGGAAGGTCCTTACGTCATAGAGGTGTACGAAGGAGGAGCCTACCAGCTTATTGACAAGAATGGTCAACAACCGATGCCACCAATCAATGGTCGATATCTCAAGAAATACCACTCAATGGATAAATATATAAATACATAAATGAATCTTGACTATGGAAATACATGTAATATCAATTGAAATACCACTATCACCGACTATCGGATAAAATTTTAAATGTTAAATCTTAAATAATTTTAATAGAATTAAGATGTGATGACAAGATACTTTCAGAGGAGCAATAGACAATTATGTGAACTTAAAATATAAAAGTGAATAAATATTAAATTTTAAAAGTTAAAACTTTTTTAATTTTAATAAAAATTAATTTTGATTGTATAATGACAAGATACAATTCTTAATGAAGCAAAAAAAAAATACAAGAAAGTAAAGAGAGACAATAGGCACACAATTTTGGTTCAAAACTCCAAAATCGGCCTACACCATGCTTAGCCACCGGCTAGAATCCACTAAATGAAAAATAGCTTACAAATAGTACTGAGTACAACCCCTATAACAATATACTCTACAATATAAAATTTTACAACACAAAAGAAAAAAAAATAATAATTTTGATAAAATAAATCTCTCACAAATATACCAAGCTATCCAATTCAAAAGTGATCTCACAACTTATAAATGATTAAAAAAATTTGGCAAGATAAAATGCTCACTTAATATTGATAAGAAATAATAAAATAAATATCTTAAAGTGATCTTACTAAGATGTTTATGTTATTACAATTGTAGACTAATATAAAAATAATTTCAAAATAAATTCATATATTCTTTTGCACAATAAAATAAATTTCAGCAAAGAATAATTTATTTTATTTTAACCAAAAGATTCTTTCAATTAATGCTAATGATCAAAATATTTAAATAAAATGAGTATATGATAGATCTAAGTAGCTAGTAAGCTTTTAATTAAAAGAGAGATCTAGCAAATATGAAAATAATTCAGACAATAAATTAATTTAAAATGCTTTAAATATACTTCTAAAATAGATCTAAGAATAAATGATCTTTCAAAATGAGATTAATGAACAAATATTTCAAGAAACCAAAAAAAATTTGTAGGAAGTTAAAATTTTAACAGGTTGAAATAGATCCTACAAACTATCACAAGAATTCTTCACAAAAAAAATGATTAAGAAACTTTGATGTGAAAAACAATGTCCAAAGACTAATCCACCAAAAAGTAAAAATTGGAAAGAATAAATAGATGGTGAAAATAACAGCATGAACAACTAAAAAAGGATTAACAAGAAAACTCAAGTAATTTGAAAAAGCTTGCTTAGTTGAAGATGTTGAAGCTTCCAAACCAAGGATTTGATCTTGCAATATTTGGAGAACACTTGGAAGGAAAATCTAAGAAATTTTCTCTTAGATTTGTTGGAGGATTTTGAATTTTGAATGAGGAATGCTTTCATGAAGAGAATGAGGGCTATTTATAGGCAAGAAGGTCATTTTGAATAATTTCAAAAAAAATATATTATTATAACATCATTTTATCATATAATAATTTAATATTCAATAAAATATAATTTATATTAAATCAATATTAAATTCAAGCAGCCAAAATTTGGCTATTCACATGGGCAAGTCAAAAATAATCAAATATGGCTCTTAATATATTCAAAGCATGTATCATGCATTCATTATTAAAATCGTTAATGTTTGAAAAGTCATAATAAATTAAATTTTAATAAAACGTGAGTCATGTAACCTATCAAATTAAAGGAAAAAAATCAAGGAATCCGTTGGAGATGAAATCACATGTAAATTCTTGATTATAAAATGACTTTGGCTAAAATACAAAATTTCACATATTTTGTTAATTTTGGAATATGACATTTAAATATTATGATATAATTTATATATAATCATACATATGTTAGTTATCATATAACCTTCAAATTAAATTAAAATATTTAATTATATTAAGTAAATAAAATAATTACACTTAATAGTCATAATTTATTATCATTTATTATTTTGACAATTCAAATGCTATGTATGAAACATATAATTGAATATTAATTACATAGAGATTTATATAAATTAACCTATTAAAATAATATGTTAAGTTGTGAGCAAATTGATTCATGCCAATGAACTCATATGAATTTCTAAGATAGTTAAATGCATATAACCTAAAATATTATATCTTGAGCTTCACATTATCCATTTTGATCTATCTTTCATTCTTCTACTCTTGTAATTCTCTCAAACATATTGTGAGATGTATTGGATATGTAATTAGCAATTGATATATCTGAAACACATAAAAATATTCATTATAACATCCAAGCATTCATTTGTTATCATCAAAATTGATCGAATTGAACATGAGGCTCACTAAACTAACAGAAGATTCTCTTGTAAAATGAGAATGCATTTTCAAGATTGGAACTAGCAATACGT
>CM038219.1:13002967-13123712 GCA_021442155.1 Cymbidium sinense
TATATTTAAGGAATATAAATTAAGGAATAAATAATTTATAAAGAAACCAATTGATTTTGTGTTGGTTTTGGTCAAGATTTGGTTAAGCTTATGGAGGTAGGTCTATGTGGCTTAAGAAGGGTCTTGGTTTGGTTTGATTTAGTTTGAATTGATTTTGATTATTTGAATGTGGATTTCATTTATATATGTGAATATAAATAAAGGAATAATTGATTTATAAAGATATCAATCAAGTTTGGGATAACTTAGTGGAGATTTGCTTATGAGAGTGGGTCATATGGCTTAGGAAGGAATTTTGGAACTTGAATTTGATTTTGGGTTTCAATCATTTGGAATTGAGTTTGGATTTAGATTTGATAAATGATTGAGAGATTGAATTGATCTTTGAGAAAATCAATTGAATTGGATTTGAATTGGACTTGGCTAAGTTTAAGGCCACAAATTCAATCATAAGGTTTATGGAGAATTTTGAGCTTGGATTTGATCATGGGATTGATTAAGAGTTTAGAAATTGATTTGGGTTTGTATGAATTTTAGGTTTGATTCAAGAAGGAAAGCATGGATTGGGTTTAGGCTATAAGGTAAGCAAGTCTCCTTAAGTCCCTAAGGCATGACCTATCCCTATGGCTAACCTTTCTAGGTCTCTAGGCTTAGGTTAAGTGTTCACTTAATCACTAGAAGTTTCTTAAGGCTAAGGAGCTCTTAGTGTCTGTAAGAGTCCTCGATCTATGATGAGGAAGTTGAGAACTCACTCCAAAAGTGAGGTCAACAAAGGGCTAATGCCAAAAGAAAAACTCCAGTCTCTAGCCTTCCAAGAAAGAAGAGACCATCAGCAGAATATGTTAATGAATGCTAAAGAGTCCAAATCCAAAAGATAGAGACAACAAGAACTCAAATAGAAAGATTAGTAATATAGTCTTAAATAAGAAGGTATAACAAGTAGGGAGAACTCCCATGACACGGGAGCAACAACAGGACCAACCACTAAGAGAAAAAGGAAGGAGCCCATCTAAAACCAATCAAACCGAATAGCTTCCATCCCAACCAATCAACCCAGGCCACCAGAAGGAACTAGAAACACAAAAGAAAAAAAGTCACATACCCCCATAGGAACCAACAAGGACCCATAAAGAAAGCCAAGCCCACCAAAATTGAAAATCTAAAGTATCCCAGAAGAACTCCCATGACACGTAGCAAGTGACCAACCACCAAGAGCAAAAGAAAGGAGCCCATCTAAAAACTAATCAAATAAGAACAAGCCAATTTGATAATCCTAAACAGATCAACCTGCAGCAAGGCTAACAACAAGAAAGGAACTAGAAACAATAAAGAGCAGAAGACATAGACCACCCTATAAGAACTACCAACAAGGACCCAGCAGAAAGAAAGCCAAGCTCACCAAAACTGGAAATCAAAAAAACTAGCAGGGAGAACTCTCATGACATGGGAGCAATAGCAGTTATTACTTCGTTCAGTTACGTATTGCTCATTACTAAAACCAATCAAAGAAGAACAAGGAAATCTCAAACCAATCAACCATAACAAGACTAAAGCAGAAGCCAAATAGGATAAAGGAAGATAACTAGAAAAAATAACAACACCAAAAGGAAAAGCAATAAACAAGCCCACATAGATAGCCAAAGAAGATGTGAATATTGGCTCAAGCTCGTTAAAATTAACCATCACATAATAGCTACCATCAACTCTAAAAGAAAGGGCAACAAACATTACATTGAAGTGAAGGACTTCAACATAACACAAATAATACTTAAAGAGAAGGGCAACTATAAATATAATGTATATGAATCATTAGAAACATCCAATACTTAACAAATACTCTTTTAAGCTTGAAAATGCATTGGCTTGGCTCAGTTCGATTCGTTTGTAGCCCTAACCAAAATTCTTAAAAGAATTATATAAATGTGCATAAACATGCATTTAGCATTCATGAATAATAAATTTTTTTCAAAATTAATATGTATAACTTGAAACTTTCTCTTTAATGGAGCGTTGATAACAAGCAAATTTGTGAAGATGAATACATAGAACCTAAAATATTTTTAAAGAATATCAAACAATGATAAATAAATAATAAAGATTTGTGTAAAAAGGCTAAAAGTGTGAAACGTCATCTTCTATGATCGAAGGAGGACTTGAGGTTCTGTTGGCAATAAGGAAAATGAAAACTTGGAGATTCACATTATGATGATAAGTGGTCCATGTATAATAAATGAATTCAGGTAAAAAATTACAACATTATCTATGAGTAAATCATCACATATATTATTATGAGTAAAAGCTAAGAAGATTCAAAATATCTCAATATTTATTTTTAATAATAAAAATAACTCACTATATTTAATACCACATATATAGAGCATAAAGAGGTTAATGAGACAACATTATTATACAAGAAAAGAAACACTTGAAAACAATGAATAAAGACTAACATATGAGGAATATAGGTGCGAAAGAAGATGTGAATAATGGCTCAAGCTCAGATAAAAATTAATCATCACATAATAGCTACCATCAACTCTAAAAGAAAGGGCAACAAACATTACATTGAAGATCCTAATTCTATCAAATAAATATCATCACAAATGCATACTAATAGGACTTCAACATAATAGCTACCAGCAATACTTAAAGATAAGGGAAACAAACATTACATCGAAGATCCTACTTCTATCAAATAAATATCATCATAAATGCATATACTAATAGGACTTGAACATAATGGCTACCAAAAATACTTAAAGAAAAGGGAAACTATAAATATAATGTATATAAATAAATAGAACAATCAATAATCCATCTAGATTATCATCAATGCCTTCATTGCCAATACTAAACCAATACTCTTTAAATAGAAACTATTCCAAGGACATAAAATGTTTAATAACCATATGACCATAAGGACTTCATAAATAGTTCATGGGAAAAAAAAAATAATACCTCAATTTAGTTGAAATTTATAAAAGTTTTAACTTCCAAGTTCCAAACATTTGATCAAAGTAATTAAGCAAGTGATTAAGGGATTAGCCCTTAATTAAGTTTAGATTAAGGAAGGAAAGGGGTTTAGGGAATGGCTTAGGAAAAAATTTCCAAATCCATTCCATAAACCTCTTCTCTACTTAAACAAGGCTTAATTAACTTAATAAAGGGATTAAACCACTGTTCAAATGCTTAATTACTCTTAAATACATAAAGAGAGTAATTAAGAATTTATAAATTGATCTTCCTAATTAACCCATTAATAAATCCCAAGAAAATTAGGGAAGGTAGAAGTCATCACCCTAAATGTACACGAGAAGTTTGGAATTAATCAGTTGGGTAATTATGGTGTAATTAAGGTTATTATGTTTTCAATAAAACCCTTATTGAGGAAAATACATTATTCAAAATTAATTGAAAATAATTTTAAAATATTCTCTTATGAATTATCTTTATTAAAAATTTTACCATGTATTTTTATGATTTTTTAAGAATTATTTATGTTATTTTGAAGATTTCATTATTATTCAATAATTAATCCCTTCATTATATGGCTAATCCCATCGGTGCCACTGTGGACGCTGATGCGGTGCGCGCTTTCCATGTGGTGTGATGAGATAGGCCACTTAAGTTATCACATCATAGCACCACATCAGCGGCGACGCTATGCGCTTTCTCCCCATCCATCCGATCAAAGATCGGACGACTGAGATCGAGCCCACGGTATTAACAGGATTAAATCAAGGATCCTATGTGTCTTGATCATGGCCGTCAATCCAAAATGTGCGGATGGATGGTGCATGATCCATCATTGATCTTCCCTATGGGTGAGGAGATCCTTTAGGGCAAGATTCGAGCTTTATTGAGCTTGAATTGAGCCCAAATCAAACCCACACCATCATCATGCAAGGGGGGGACACATCTAATGGCTAAAATTACTTGAGATGAAAATCCACTTCACAAAATACCACAGACTCTCTAATTTAAGCTTGGGTTGAAGACATACCTCACCGAAGACTATCACCGATGCTCGAGTTCCATGAGGTAGCTTCGTCTAGTGGAGATGAAACCCTGTTGAAGATTTGAGGTGGTTTGGTTGAGTGGATCTTCCTATGGACTAAGCTCTCCTTCAAATGGATTTAGAATTGATCAAAGTCCCACCTCCCTTACCTTTCAAGCTTGGAAGAAGCTTGGAATGAGCTCGACTAGGCCCTCTGAGGGTGCTTGAAGGAGGAATTGGATTGGTTTTATGTATTAGCTAAGTTGGATTCCTTACTATATTCCTATTTTTGGCTTAGAGAAATCGAGAATAGAGAAGTTGAATTGGCTCTAAGAAGCTTGGAGGATCTTTGTAATGCTATCTCTGACTTCCTATTACTCAATCGAATGCAAGAGACTTGAGTTGAAATGAAATTAGGGGGAGTATATCTCCCCCTTAAAGGATCGAACAGTCGCAAGCTCCTTTGTCATTTTGATCCTATTGACCTCCTTAAGTGGGTTTGTTAGGCTGTTTAGGGTGGCATTGCATTCGGTTTGGCCAGAGAGAGGTAGTGGAGGAGTGCCATGTGCTTGAAATGAGTGGAGGAAGGATTCCCATGTGCTCATTTCCATGGGGGTGGTCGGTTTTGACCATGGGTTGGGTTTGGCTAACCCTAACCCAATGGGTCATGTGCACCATGCATATTAGTGACCAATTGGTCCACTAAGAGGATGCTAAGTGTCCATGAAAAGGAATTGACCAAATTTTAAATGATTTTGATTTTAGGTTACCCTATGGCCTAGGGGAAAAATGGTCATTTGGCTTGGATTTCAATTTGAACATGTTTGGTATGATTGAAAAATGGGTTAGGCCAAGTTTCATTGAATTTGGAGTTAGTTTTATATGATTTGGCTCATCTTGACCCATTTATGTCAAAATGGGTCAACTTAGGTCAAGTTGACCAATTGGTCAAATTGGATCAAACCAAGGGTTGGGTCAAGTTCATATGACCATTTGAAATGTTTTGGCATCATTGGTTTGGTTCAATTTAATTTATATTTGAATTTGATTCATTTGATTTCATTTAGGTCAAATGGGTCAAGTTGACCAATTTGACCCACTTGACCTATTGGGTTAGTTTATGTTTGGTTGATCATTTGAAATGGATTGGTATCTTTGTTCTCAATCAATTTGTTTTATATTTGGATTTGGCTTAATTTGACCTTTTAGGCCAAGTTGGGTTCAAGGTCAATTGGGTTAGGTTAGGTCTAGTTGGTCAATTGGGGCTTTGGTTAAGTTCAACAATCATTTTAGAATGAGTTTGACCCATTGGTTTCAATCAATTTGGCTTAGATCAAGTTTTAATACATTTTGACTTTTTAGGTCAAGTGGGGTCAACTTGGGTCAAGTGGCCAATTGGGCTAGGTTAGGCTCAAATAATGACTTGATCAAGTTCAAACAATGGTCATGAATGAGTTTTGATCAATGGTTTTAATCAATTTGGCCTATGGTGAATTTTGGCAAGTTTAGGTTTCATTTTGGCTAAGTGTTGACTTGGTCAACCCTTAGGTTTGACTTTGTTTGACCCAATTTGAGTGATTGATCATCTTATGATGATTGTTGCTCACAATGTGAGGCTTTGATCGACTTAGTTCAATCCAATTTGGTTAGAATTAGAATTTGGCTCATAAGGGTACTTTAGGTCACTTTGGGTCAAGTGAGCATAAGTAGGTCAAATGGCTTGGTCAAAGCTTGATTTGAGTTTGATTGAACTCACATATGGACTTATGATTGAAATATAAATCTATTTGCAAGTGATTTGTAGTCAAATAGGTTTTGATTCATTTGACAATTTCAAGTTCAAAAGGGTGAACATGAGTTTGACTTGGGTTTGATTTTTGAATTTAGTTTTGGTTTGATGGTTGGGGTTTACGTTTATATTTGGATTCATGATTGTAGGATTGATTGAATCATGAAGAAAAATTAAGGGTTTGGCTTGATTTGAAATTGATTTGGCTAAGTTCAAGATTTTGACTTGATGGCTTAGGTTGGAATTTTGATTTAATTTGGATTTGATTTTTGAGTTTATTTTTGGATTGATGATTGAAGTTTGTAATTATATTTGGATTCATGATTGATGGACTGATTGAATCATGAAGAAAAATCAAGGGTTTGACTTTATTTGAATTTGATTTAGCTAAGTTCAAGATTTTGACTTGAAAGGCTTAGGTTGGACTTTTGATTGAATTTAGATTTGATTTTTGAATTTAATTTAATTGATTTGAATTTATATTTCATTTATATATATATATATATATATATATATATATATATATATATATATATATATATATATATATATATATATATATATATATATATATATGAATATAAATTTTGAGTTAGAAAATTCTTTGAATTTGATTTGATTTAGGCTAAGTTCATAAGAGGGAATCAAAAGGACTTAGGAAATATTTCGGAGTTTGGAATCCAATCATGGGCTTCAATCATAAGTTTCAATTATTTGGAATTGATTCATGATTTGAGAAAATCCATTGAATTGTTTCAAGGTTTGAGTTAGAGTTGAAGTGATATGAGTTTGGAGAAAATCAATCAAGTTGGAATTGATTTGAGTTTGACTTGAAGGGAGGAAGTGAGGATTTGGTTTAAGCTATAGGGTAGGAAAATTTTCTAACACCCCTAAGGAATAACCTATTCATATGGCTAACTCTTCTAAGTATTTAGGGCTAAGTTGAGTGTTCACCTAATCACTAGAAGTGTCTTAAAACTAAGGAACTCTTAAAGTCCAAGAGAAGTTCTATGTCTAATATGGAGGGGTTGAGAGCTCATTTTAAAAATGAGGTCAACAATAGGCACCCAATAGATGTGGTGTGACTGACAAGAAATGCCACTGTTTGGAAATGATCAACAACACCGAACGATCACAAGCACTAACAGAGATGATCTACTCCTAACCCAAGGTGTAGAAGGAATCTAGAGCTTAGTGCAATGTGACTCTACTCATGTCAAGAACATAAAAGAGGGAAGGATGAATCCACTAGGAATAGAGTATGTGAACCTTCCACTAGGGAAATAGGTTCAAATCATCCACAAGGGGATGAGAGGTTTGATTTGAATCTCACTGGGGAGAAATTGATTTAATTTGTTTAATTTATTTTGATTATTTTGATTTGATTGACTCCACTAGGGGAGGTTGATTGTATTTTTTTGTTGAATTTGTTTTGTTTTGTTGTTTGACTCCATTGAGGGAGGAGGTTGAATTTTTTTAGATTTTAATTTTTTTAGATTTTGAGAGGGGCCCTGTTGGTTTTATGGATGATGGTAGAGCCGAGGCTCTAACTCAAATTTACAAATCCAAAGGGGGTAGTCTACTAAACACATAGTGGGACTAGCCAACCAAAGGGGATGCCTTTCGGTGTGCAGTTGTACTAGGAAGAAAGCATAATAGACTTTCATCCTCCAAAGTAGGGACTAATTGCTGGAGTGATCCATTGGCAAGGCAACGGATTAGACCCAACCTAGGGCTGACTATTGTGTGAATGCCACTGGGGGACTTAGATCAACTCAAAGATAGTCAAGATTAATTTCATTTTAATTATTTTTATGGGTCCCATTGGTTTGCGATGGACTGCACTGAGTAGGGGCCATGGTGGCCTTGGGCTAACTCAGATTTACTAATCCAAAGGGGATAGTCTACCAACCACAAGGTAGGACTAACCAACCAAAAGGATGCCTCTCGATGTGCAATGGTCAAGAAAGAAAGCACGGGGACTCACATCTTCCAAAATAAGGAACCACAGGGGTGATCGGTTGGCAAGGCAACAAATCGAACCTGACCTAGGGTTGACTATTGAGTGAATGTCATTGGGGGACTTAGATCAGCTCAAGGATAGTCAAGATTAATTTCATTTTTTAGCTCATTTTGATGGATTCCATTGGTTTGCGATGGATCACACTAAGAATGAGCTTATATTAGCCTAGACCTATCTCAGATTTACTGAACCAAAGGGTGTAGCATCCTGACCGATGGGAGAACTATCTAACCAAAGGAGTGGCTTTCAATTTACAAAGATTAATTTAAGGGAAGAAAGCATGGGGACTCACATCTTCCACTACAAAAGATCACTGGGGTGATCGATTGCTTTGGGCAACAAATCAAACCCGACCTTGGGTCGCCCGTCGATTTATGATAGTCATGCTAGAAAGAAAGCATCATAGTCTTACATATTCCAAAGAAGAATGACTGGTGTGGTAACCTGCTTGTGGCAAAACAGATTGAACTTGACCTAAATTGACTACGGGTAATGCTGCAGGATTTATCTAAACTCAAGTAGTCAGGTAATTTCTATAGGGAGTTCTAGTGACACTGCCCTAAAAGTAGGATGCCTTAGAAAAAGGGGCCCTTTGAGGGCTTGAATTCCTAATCCACAAGAGAATATACTTGTTTGTTTATTTATTTTGATTTAACATGGACCCTGTTGGTTTGTGAGGGATCCGAAGGAGCTTATTTGCAGACATCTCAGTTCTTGGCGGGGAGAATCGCATATCACTAAACAAATTCTCCAACCACAGGGTTAACTATCAGGAAAGGGGGACTATCCAATCCAAGAGTAACCCAAGTAGTGTATAAATGGGGTCGAAAAGGATGTGATCCAAAAAGAATGCCTACTGGGAGAGGGTCTGCTAAGGGCTTAATCCAAAATGCTGGAGAAGATGACATGGCTAGTCATATATTAAATAGGTATTTGGTGGCCAACTCAAGGAGAAAGTGTGGGACTCATATTTTCCAAGAGCGGTGTACCCACCGGGTGAGTCACTGTTAGCATAGAAAACATCAACCAACCTAAGGTGCCCTTCGGTTTGCAACAATCAACCTAGGAAGAAAGCTCGGGGACTCACATCCTCTTATCGTGAAACCAATTGCTTGGATAGTCTATCTTTGGCTCGATGGTGCTATCCGACCTAGGGCGACTACTAAGTGAATGACACTAGGAGACTTATATCAAATCAAAAGTAGTCAAGAGGAAAGGAGCCTCTGGGGGACATATCCTAAACCTCAAATATACTCGACCTAGTTAGACCATGGTGGTTAGTTCAAGAAGAAAACTTGGGGACTCACATCTTCTTAAAAAAAATCAACACGAGGTAGCTTATTGGATGGGCAGTGAAGTCTACCATACTAACAATGGTCAAGTTAAGAAGAAGACATGAGGACTCACATATTACAAACTAGTGACCACTGGGGTGACATACTAGCGAGGTAGCATGTAAACCCGACCTAGAGCAGCTAATGAGTGAGTGCCACAGGGGCTTGCTCTCACATCAAAATAGCCTGAGATAAAAAGATATGTGTTTAATTTTGTGTTCATGTTAAAGGGAATAGGATGCCACTTGGGTTCTCTTACACCTATCCTAGACACGTCATGGTGGATTCACAAGATAAACAAATAATGCTTTGAAAGAAGAGAAGATTTTGATGAAATGGAATTAGATTTTTGTTCTTTTATTGACAATTATTTTCAAACATATTTTATGGGTAATATTTCTTCAAATAGAGCCCATAAATTGGAAGCATCAGATGTTCCCCTTTACAATCAATAAGCTGATAAGATCCTCCTTGATAGGCCTTGTTTATGACTTAGGGGCCTTCCCAAGTGGGTTCAAACTTGCCTCCCATCTTTTGATGGGCAACAATTGGTCTTCTTAGGACTAACACAAGTTCTCCTACTTGGAAAGACCTAGGGCAGACTAGCTTGTTGTGAGCTTGAATCATTTTGTCCTTGTACAACTCAAGGTTCATGCCCATAAGTGACTCTCTTCCAAACCTTTGAGCTCTTATAACCGTAACTTTGCATTTTTCTCTATAGTGATCTTGCTACCCAATGCTATCCATAGTGACGAGTTGAACTTCTAAAGGTAGAACAACTTCAGACCCATACACTAAAGAAAATGGGGCAGATTGAGTTGGAGTTTGGTATGTGGTGTGGTAGGCCCACAAGGCTTCAACTAACTGCTCATTCCACTTGCTTATTGTTATCAAGAGTCTTCTTTAGTATTTAGATGAGAGTTTTGTTGAATTCTTCTACTAAGTCATTTTTTATAGGACGGTTGCCACAATCTATAAGAATGGTTGCCTCCAATCTAGCTCCTTGTCCTTATTGGCAATGACAACCTCCCCTTCAAGGGGAAGTCTCTCGATGAGTTCAACATCAATAAGGGATATGACTTGTCTATTTTGGACCCTTATTGGAATGGACTCATCTTCCAGACATGCCAATTCTTTGGCAAGTTTGGCCAAAGCATCTGCTACTACGTTCTTTGCTCAGGGAACCTTATAGATTGTGACTTTAGGGATTTGGGCCAATAGCTTCATGGTATACTCGTGGTAATGACAAAGCTTGGGTTTGAGAATCTTGTAGGACCCAACAATCTGATTGATGACTAACTGAGAGTCCCCAAAGATGTTGATGCTCTTGACACACACTATGATAGCTAACTCTAGACTGGCAACCAAAGCCTCATACTTGGCTTCATTGTTGGTGCAAGGATTGGAAAGATAGTACAAGAATCTCATCACATCATAGTCTGGAGTTAAGAGAATGATTCCTACTCCTGCCTTTCCTGGAAGAGTAGATCGTGGTGCTTCCCCTTTATGAAAAGAAGCTACACCATTAAAATACATCTCCCATTGGCGGTTGTCAACCTCCCCTAAGTTTATGATTTATTCATTGGGGAGATCATCACTAAGTGGAGAATCAACAAGAAGTGGGTGTGCTGCTAAGAAATCCATTAGTGCTTGTCCTTTTATCGCATGGAGGGTTACAAATGTAATATCAAACTGCGAGGGGATCATGGACCATTGCACCAAACATCCGGATAGTATTGGTCGTGTCATGAGATACTGCAGTGGATTGGTTTTGGAAATCAAGTTCACCTTATGAGAAAGCATATAGTGTCATAGCTTTTGGGAGGCAAAGATTAAAGCTAGAAAATATTTCTCAATAGGTGGATAGTTCACTTTAGCAAGAATTAGATGATGGCTGAGGTAGTAGAGAGCACTCTCCTTCCCTTCGTCATTGGCCTGGGCCAACAAAGCACCGAGAGAGTCGTCCAATGCAATAGTGTAGAGGATGAGTGGCCTGCTCGGGATAGAGGCTACTAGAATTGGCAACTTCACCAAATACTACTTGATATCTTCAAAGGCATGCTAGCACTTGTCATCCCACTTGAACTTGGCATACTTTTTGACAAGTGCTGAGAATGGCTTGCATCTCTCCGATAGGTTGGAAATAAAGCATCTTAGATACACCAACTATTCTTGGAAAGATCTGAGTTGAGTTAAACTCTTAAGAGGTGGCATTTCTAAAATAGCTTTGATATTTTTTAGATCTATTTCTATCACACGATGTCGGACAATAAAAATTTACTTGAAGCTACTCCGAAAGCACACTTGGGATTCATTTTGAGGTTGTATTGTCTTAATAGTTTGAAAATAACTCTTAAGTCGAAGAGATGGTCTTCCTTTTCTTTACTATTGACTACTAGATCATCAATGTAGCACTCAACCTGATGATGGATGAGTTCATTGAAGATGAGTCATGGCTTGGTATGTAGCACCGACATTTTAAGGAAAGGCATGACTCTATAACAATAGATTCTAATCGGGGTTCAAAAAGTAGTGTTTCTTTCATCCTCAGGGGCCATCTTGATTTGATTGTAACCAGATGACCCATCTATAAAGGATAAAACTATATGAGATGAGGCAATCTCCACCATTAATTCTGGTATAGGAAGAGGAAACTCATCCTTAGGACATGCCTTATTTAAGTCCCTGAAATCGATGCATATGATAATTTAGCCATTCTTCTTCTTAATTGGGATGACACTAGCTAACCAGGTAGGGTATTTTTCTTCCCTGATGAAACCATCATCGATCAGTTTCTTGACTTCAGAAATGACTTATTATTTGATTTCTAATTGCATGCGTCTAGGAGCTTGCTTGATAGGGTTAGTGCTAGGATCTATTGCTAGTTTATGGACCACTACATCAGGAGATAATCTAGGCATCTCTTGATAACTCCATGCAAAGAAGTCTTTAAACTCAGTCAATTGCCTAACTAAGTCATTGGTTTCTTCTTCATTCAAACTGATGTATGTCGGGCATGGATTTTCTTCTATCCCAAGGTTGATTTCTTTAAGCTTGTCAATTGTTGAATGGATCTCATCTTCAAATTCTGGTGGTGCATCTTTGACTTGGAGATCATCTGGATCATCTGAGGTTTCTAAACACATCCTCATAAGAGTTGATTTGGTGTGAAAAGAACCTATCATACTCCAAATGGTTGGTGACAACTAAGCAGTAATTATCATCATCGATTGGACCCACTATACCGAATCCTAATCCTGATCTTGATTGTGCATCCCTGCCTATGTTGTTCCATAGCTTTTCAAAGTATTCTGACTTGTGCTTAGACCGCGTATAAGAAATCAAACACTTCTTTGCAAGATTAAGAGTGCAAGGTGAATACCAATTAAAAGGAAATTCATTAATTATTTATATGAATTCTCCTTAAGTTCTACATCAACTTCAGAACTTGAGGAGCATGATCCTAAAAATAATCTCTTCGACTTCATATCACTGGAAGACTTAGGGCTTCCTTAACTACTAATCCTTCAACTTTTTGAGATAAAAGTGAGGTTAGAGCTAAGGTACCTATCTCTGTCTGATAGTTTTACATACATTTATTTGAATACTTTGCTTTGTATGGAGGCCCAGACTTCATCGCTATCCAGCTCGAGTGTCAGCTCTAATGAAACCCACTGTGAGGGGTTGGCTGGTATGCTAATCACATTAGACTTGTCCTCCGAGCTGGATTCCAAGTCTATGAATAGTAGGGATACTCTATGAACTGGACATAACCCTATTGGCATGGCCAACTGGGGTCTTCCATCTGGAATTTCTATGTTTCTACCTGCCTCACGGTGGAGAGTCATCCTACTCACATGTCCATATGATGGAATGAACTGTGGATGGAATGTGATATGCTCTATTTCTTCTTCAATTTTCCTTTCTTGTTCACTTGGATTTTCATTTTTCTTTTCTCTTTCTTCTTCTTCTTCTTCTTCTTCTTTTTATTCAAATTTTTTTCTTTTGAATTTGATTTTTGTCCAAGTTCACAAGAATGGGTATTTTGAGGAAGTTAGTAAGTCACATCCTCATATATCTCAAACTCTCTAACTGAAAATGGCTTTTCATCTCCTTTGACACAATACTCGATCCCATCCTTCCTGAATTTGATGCACTGATGGAGGGAGGATGGAATCATCTATTAGTGTATCCAAGGCCTAAGCAAAGCTGAATGAAGTATTCAATGATAATATGAAACTTCAGTCTTCCTCTATCTCCAAAACACTATGGAACCTAAGCCCTCACTTGTTCATTGAATCCTCTCAACATCATAAGATCTCCTCGAGTGTGGAGATGTTGATCCTTAAATAGGCAAAGGTCTTTAGACTCATAATGTTCACCAATGCATCTGGATTGATGAGAACTCTGGCAAGTCTGAATCTACCCATGCCAACTGTAATGTAGAGGGCGGTTGTGCTCCATGTCCCTAGAGGAAGGTCTTCATCTGTGAAAGTGATCCCTTGAGCTTCTCTAGAATAGTGCCTCCTCACCAATAGCGGTTAGCTGAGCTAAGCATATCTCAGGATCAAGGAGAGCCTTGATTAGTAATTCCCTCATCTCTTTGGATAAGACAATGACATCATATATGCTTAGCTTAGATGATAACTTTCTTAGATGAGAGAAGACATTGTAGCCCACTTTGGCCTGATCCTCCACAAATATATCCAAAGGTGGAGCATCCTGTGGAGGGGCTTCTCGATCCTCTGAACCAATGACTTGTTTCCCTCATCTTGAGGTGCTACCCTAGGAGGTAGAACCTTGCCACTATGGAGGTTGACTTGGTGATCTCTTTGTGGTAATGGAAGATTCTACCTACACGTCAGGCTCACCTATAGCTTCTCCTATGGGACACTCAGAATCAGATGATTCCAAGTCTATCTTAAGAGGCAAACCCATAGCATTCAGAGTAGGAAAATCCAACTCTGAATCAGAAAGAGGAAGATCATAATTATTATAGTTGTTGTTTAGACTTGAAGAGTTATCATTAGGATTTGATTCGGACAATCCATCAGAAGTGACACAAATATAATTTAAACTAGCTTTATTCTTTAATTTCTTGGATTTGATAAGAGGTACATAGTAAAAAATCAAGTAAAGTAAGAGGGGTGAGGGATTTGATGCCCTCATTTGCCAATACAAAATGTCTACTAGAAGAAGAAGAACTAGCTAAAGTGGAGGTAGTGCCGATGTAGTAGCCGCAATGGATCAAGGTGGGCTCGGTCTGGTGCTTGGCTATCCTGCTAGCACATCCGCCGCTATGCTGCCGAGCTCCCCTTTCTTGAGTTGGCTCTGACAACTTACAAACCCTTCTTGATGTTGGAGGTTTTAGTTGACTTAGGCACCTGCAAGAAAAGTTTCTTGATTTTTGAGATAATTTTCTTAGAGGTTTTGGATAAGAAGATATCCCAACAATCTTTAGTTTTGAAGGATCGCAAGTATCCCCAAGGATTACCCTAATGGATTTGGATGGTTGTTCCATAAGGTATTCCTTCGGGATAACTATAAAATCGATCTTGAAGCTATGTTCAAGCCAGTCCTTAAATGTTAAGTAATCTTCCAAAACATGATCTAGCATACGGTGATAGGGAAAAAAGTTAGGATCATGGATTTTGCCCACTTCCTCTGGTCTCCTAAGTTTGGGTAATTGAAAATCAGGAATCTTTAAGAGATTCTTAAAGATCTTCTTGATTGCCTCCCTCTTAAATGAATAAGGCTTATTAAGTTTATCCAAAAGAGTAGGTGGACCAAAACTACCTAGTGGTGGGTATGTGTATCACTATTGCTGATGATGTGTTTGAGGAGGAGGTGGTGCAGGCCATGGAGGTTGCTGTGGCGATCGATAGGGCTACCTTGGTGGTGGTAGAGGAGGTGGAAGTGATGACTGTGGAGCACAAAGTCTCTCAAACTGCTCTCTAGCCAATTATTTCCCCTATCTACTACTATCACTGCCTTAGGCTTCTTCTCATATACCTTCCGTGGCTTTGTCTTTATTGGTAGATTTGGAGAAGGTAACTATTTGGCTTCTCCTTCCAAGATAGCCACCTTGTTGATTAATTTCTCAAAAGTTTTGATGGTGAAACCTTTGAGCATGAAGGCGATAGGGCCATAGATATTCTTAAGTAGAATCTTGTTGGCATGTTGTTTAGATAGCTGAGGTTCGCATTGCATACTCAAATTACCCCATCTGAGAATGCAATCAATGAGGGACTCACCAAGATTTTGTTGAGCCATAACTAGATCACCAACAGTGACCCTTTGCTGAGCTCCAACAAACCTCTTGATAAAGTGTTGCTAAAGAAAAAAGTCTTCACTAAACTGTTGGGAAGTTCGTACCAGACAAATGCTATACTCATTAAGCTACTAACGAAGAGATAGAAGAGTAAAGCATCACTGCCACCAGTGTTGCAATAACTAGCTCTGAAATGTGCAATGTGCTACCTCAAGTTCCCACTGCCATCAAAACTCTTGAAAGAAGCTGGCATGAAACCCTTAGGATATTAGATTGCATCAAATTCCTTCGTGGGTCTACCATTGGCGATAATCCTCCTGGGCTTGAGCTGCTTCTTCTCTCACTGTCGCTCACCATGCTCTTGATATCTTTTTCCTGTATGGAGGTACTAAACCTTCCTATACATGCTGGTGCTACCTTGCTTTACTAGAGGTAAAGTCTTGGCTGGATCCAAGATATGCACCAACTCTCAGTGACTGGTCTCAACTATAGTTAAGATGAACTACCAAGGCTTGGTTTTGAAGTGCTAAGATAGCTACTAGTAGATCTTCAAGCCTCTTCTTCATCCTATCTATTTTTCATCTACTTTATATGTAGAAGGAGGTGTTGGGTCAAGTAGCTTATGTCTTCTTGCTTGGCCTCATCACCTTCCTTGCTTCTAAGGAGGGATCCTAGTACATCATGCAAACCCTTGAATCTCCAAATAAATCGTCTTCATTGGGATCAAAGTTTATCTTCTCCTCATCAGACTAGTCATATCCTAAGATCTTTTTTTCTCCATGAAATAATGGGCTTCTATATCATCTAGAAAATGATCTGTCTGAACTGGTACAAATGACTTTGGCTAGCGGGTGGTGGGATCACTATCATATACTGTGAGGCACTAGACTTCCCCTGCCACTGGTGAGTAACCCTGTGAGGGCTATACTCACTAGAAGAAATATGCTCCTGATTGTCACTGAATCTGCATGGGGTGACACTCCTAGGAGGATCTATCATCATAGGTGAAACTAAGCTATCACCTTCTCCCTTGGAAACTACTATCACTATTGTATGCGGTGGTGGTAGTGGTGACAAGACGATTACAATACTTCGGGGTCACCATTCCTCATCGATTGGGTGGAAGGTTGGCGGGGAGCTCGCCATGCCACGAGGGTGGTGAAACGGGTTGCTTTGGCCATAGCCATCACCGGGGGGTCCTCTTCCTGATGCCTTCATGGACTTTAGTGGAACCGGAGATGTTGGAACATAGAAGGCGGTGGATGGGGTGAAATGGTGGAGGCACCATGATAGAGCGCTCCCCATGATGTGGTCCCGTGAGCATAATGTTGTCGTATGATCCAGCGCGTAAAATCAATGAGTGGAGATTAGCCGCTCAACCTCCACCTGCTAGTGATATGAACTGAGGTATGGGCCTCCTCAGCCCTCTCTTGTCTAATATGCTCCCCCACGCTGTGAGGGATAACAAATCTCAAATCAAACTATGTCCCGGACTCAGATTGCCCATAGGCTCCGCCAACTTGGCGTATAACAGATTGGAGGTCAGCATATTACCTCCTCCTCTTATTAACTGGTGGCTAAAACTGAACCGCTTGTGGAGGTGAAGCAAAAATTCATCTGAAATCCTCTGTGTCATACCCAAAGAGAGGATGAAACTAGTTTGCTGTAACTAGTGGGGAAACCAACATTGGTAACTCCTCAATAATAGACTATGTAGACTGCCTCCATTTCCCTAGCAATGCTGTTGTGGTACCACTTTATCATGTGGTTCTTATTTCTCCTATGGGTGTGGTGGGGAAAGCGAGTAAGAGTTAGACCCAACCTCAAAAGGGGAGACAATCCTGGGATGGGAGCCTTCCACTTTGAGGGTGCTAGGAGTGGGTGGTAGCCAATGGGCATGAGAACACTGGCGCACTGCACCGAAAAATCACACTACTACTATAGAACCAACAGCTTCCTCTTCATCAAAGGAATCAATCGATGGCATGTCAACTCAATGACATTTATGCTGACCACCATGCACCTACTAACATGAGGGAGGTCCTCACATGTAATTTGCCAAACCTCATCCAAAGTGGATGAGGTATCGAGTGAATTTGAGAGATCCATCCCGGAAAAGTGAACACATACCTCTCGCCATCAATCAAATTATAAGAACTAAGACTAAAAAAATGAATCGATCAGAACTACAATGTCAAAAATAAACTTAAATTATATTTTCTTGCTTTGTTGATTTTGAATTTGAATTTAGAATTTGAACCCATACTCAACATCTTTGAAAGTGTTAAGTTGGACTCAAATGGATTTAGAAGAGATTTTGAGATTTTGATTGGAAAGAGGAATTTTTGAATTTAGAATCCATTTTTAATGAATTTGGGTATGTCAAAAATGGGTTCAAATATTTTTTGGAGAGATGCTTCCATAGGTTCATATTTGAATTTTGATTTTTGATTTGAAGAATTTATTTAACAAATTTGAGTATAAAGTAAAGGGTCAATCTAATTTTGATTTGAGATTTTGGAATCTACCACTTAAAAATTTGGGTATGCTGAGGTGTTTGAAAATAGTTTCTTTGTTGTTTGCTTTATTTAGAATCATTTGTGATTTTGAAAATAAATTCTCATTTAGCAAATTTGGGTATGCTAAATGAGAATCCAATGTGTTTTATTTTAAATTTTTTTTAGGACTCTTAGCAAATTTGAGTATGCTAAGAAAATCAATGTGTTCTTTTATTTTTTTGAGATTTTAATTTTATAAAATAGGATCCTTAGCAAATTTGGGTATGCTAAGAACCTAATGTGTTTCTTTATTTTGGATTTGATTTTGAAAATAGACTTAGCAAATTTGGTATGCTAAGGAATATCAATTTCTTTTGTTTTATATTTTGTTTTGAAAATGGAGACCTTTAAAATATGGTATGCTAGAATGAAGCCAATATGTTTCTTTAATTTTGTGAAATGGAGATTTCATTAGAAAATTTGAGTGCTAAATGAAATTCAAAAAAATGTGTTTCAAATTTTGTGTCTTGATTTTGTTTTGAAAATGGAGACTTCAGCAAATGTGGAATGCTAGAATGAAGTTCAATGTGTTTTGAAATTTTGTGAAATGGAGATTTCACTTAGCAAATTTGAGTATGCTAAAATTCAATGTGTTTTAAATTTTTATGAAATAGAGATTTCAATTTAGCAAATTTGAGTATATGCAAAATGATTCAATGTGTTTTAAAATTTTGGGAAATGGAGATTTCATTTTAGCAAATTTGAGCAGACAATGAAATTCAAAAAATATGTTTCAAATTTTGTGTTTGATTTTGTTTTTGAATAGAATTTTGCTTTAGCAAATGTGGTATGCCAAAATGAAGTTCAAAAGTGTTTTGAATTTTTTGTGTTTTGTTGATTTTATTTCCATTGAACAAATTTTGGTATGTAAGATGGAAATCAATTGTGATTCATTTTCAAAGATGTATTTTTGTATGGTTATTACTTTTTGAAAATTTCAACAATCATATATGGAATATGAAATTTCAAAATAATGTCATTTTATTTGAAATGAAATCTTCATTTAATAAATTTAATTGAATGGAGATGTTCATGTGTTTGAAAGTCTTTATTTTATTTTGATTGGAAATGAAACCTTCATTCAATAAATGTGGGTATTTTGAATGGAGAGGTTCCATATGTGCCTTAGAAGAATTAATTTTAATTTTGATTGAGATGAAACCTCATTCACAATGGTATATTGAATGGAAAGGTTTCATATGCTTCTTGGGTGAGACTCCAACTTAACACATGTGGAATGTGTTGAGTGGAATTTCAAAAAAGTTGTGATTTCAAGATAACATCCATCCACATTTGGATGTATTGAATGGAAAGGCCCATCTTTTTTATGTTTTTTTGAAAGTTTATGATTGTTAAATATTTTGAAATGTTTCTACATGTAACAATAAAAAAATTGTTAGACAACATCTTATTAAGTGTATTTTGAAAAGTGCTTTTGAAATTGAAACTTTTCATAAAGATTTATTTTCTTTATTTCTAGAATGAACTTTTCTTACTATAAAAAAAATGGTAAGGAGGAAGTATTTAATAATTTTTCTTTTATTTATTTATTTAATTTTATCTTCACCCATTGGGAACTTAGCAAGTGGGGTGGTTAAAGCCAAGACCAACAAGGGTGAGGTCCCAAAACTTAAGGATGTTGCTAGCTTAACTTAAGGATGAAATAAGCTAAGTGCAAATGGAAAGAAAGATAGTCTTGGATTCATACAAAAGCACAAATCCACTATTGATACTTAGATACAATGATCATTTACCAAAGATGGAGAGAGGAACCATCCCCGATGGAGTCATCAAAAAAATCTTTGGTGACAATTTATATATTGATCTCCGCCTTCATCTACCCCTTACCCTTTTCAAGGAAAACAAGGATAAATGAAATATAAATATATATACAATTTATTCCTTGTTGATGCTAAATCCAAGATGTTTTGGGGTGATTGTATGGCATTGAGAAAGGTGTACTATCTTGAGAGAGATAGAAGCCACCACTACAATGGACAATCACCTCAATAAAGACTCCTAAGGACTATGGGCCTTCAAAATATACCAGAGATTCTCCCCCTACTTTACATGGAAAAGTAAAGCAGGATTTATTTTAAATCAAGTTCGTTAAGTTTCTAAAGGCAAGCCCCATATTTAATTTCATCATAAGGAGGGATTCCTTAAGAATACTCTCATTAAATGATCAAAGTTTTCAAAAGGTAGGACTATCAATCAATTGGTTTATGAAAGTCAAGTGGGATCGATCAAAGAGAGGGAGTTCTTATCGAGTCAAATGAAAATAAGTAAGGGATGTTTAAGATACTAGGAAGCAGTAAGCATCCCAAACTACCTATGGTTGGGCTTTATATTTTGAAATTAAATTATTTTTTTTATTTGAATTTATAGGAGCTTAATGGTACATAAAATTTATTTGTGGTCGGGCTCCACCACACAAATCCGAAAACAAATTGGGTAGCCAAGCTCTATCCTTATACAACCTGGATTACAAATGAATTAATTACAATTAAGCAAGAAATTCATTTTATGGGGTCTTTTCTTTCTTTTCTTTCTTAAGTTATTGAACCCAAGCACCTACGAGATGAATTGATTAAGTTCTAAAATGTTTTGAAAATTTTATCAAAGTAATTAAGCAAATGATTAGATTAGCCCTTAATTAAGTTTAGATTAAGGAAGGAAAGGGGTTTCAGAATGGCTCAGGAAAAATTTCCCAAATCTATTCCATAAACCTCTTCTATGCTTAAACAAGGCTTAATTAATTTAATAAAGGGATTAAACCACTATTTATATGCTTAATTACCCTTAATTACATAAAAGAGTAATTAAAATTCATTAATTAATCTCCCTGATTAACCCATCAATAAATCCCAAAAAAATTAGATGAGGCAGAAGTCATCACCCTAAATGCACATGAGAAGTTTGGAATTAATCAGTGGGGTAATTAGGGTTATTAAGTTTTCAATAAAACCCTAATTAAGGAAAATACACTATTCAAAATCCATTAAAAATAATTTTAGAATATTCTCCTCTAAATTATCTTTACTATGCATATATTTTTATAATTTTTTTAGAATTAGTTATGTTATTTTGAATATTCAGTGATTATTTAGTAATTAATCACTTAATTAATTATATAGCTAATCCTATCGGCATGCGTGGAAGTGACAGCTTTCCATGTGGCCATGGGATAGGCCACTTGAGTTATCACATCATAGCGGCGCATCAGCGATGGTGCTACGCGCTTTCTCCCCAACTATTCAATCAAGGATCGGATGGCTGAGATCGAGTCCACGGTATTAACAAAATTAATGATCCTATGTGTCTTGATCATGGCCGTCCATCTAAAATGTGCAGATAGATGGCCCATGATCCGTCACTAATCTTCCCTGCAGGAGATGATATATGTCCATCCTTTAGGGCAAGATCTGAGCTCTATTTAGCTCGAATTGAGCCCAAACTCAACCCACTCCATCATCATGCAAGGGTGGACACATCCAAGGGCTAACTTTTCTTGAGATGAAAATCTACTTCACAAAAGACAACACACTCTCTAGTTTAACCTCGGGTTGAAGGCATACCTCGTCAGAGGCTATCACCGGTGCTCGAGTTCGATGAGGTAGCCTTGTCTAATGGAGACAAAACCCTGTTGAAGATATGAGATGGTTTGGTTGAGTGGATCTTCTTATGGACCAACCTCTCCTTCAAATGGATGTGGTCATAATTAAAGTCCCACCTCCCTTGCCTTTGGCACTTGGAAGAAGCTTGGGATGAGCTCGACTATGCCCTTTGAAGGTGCTCGAAGGAGGGATTGGATTGGTTTTATGTATTGGCTAAGTTGGATTTCCTTTCTGCCTCCCCTATTTTCAGCTTGGAAAATCGAGAATAGAGAAATTAAATTGGATCTAGGAAACTTTGAGGAGCTCTGGGATGCTAGCTCTGACTTCCTATTACTCAATCAAATGCAAGAGACTTGAGTTGAAATGAAATTAGGGGGAGTATATCTCCCCCTTGAAGGATCGGACGGTCGCAAGTTCCTTTGCCATTTTTGATCCAATTGACCTCCTTGAGTGGGTTTGTTAGGTCGTTTAGGGTGGCATTGTACTCAATTTGACCAGAGAGAGGTATTGGAGGACTTTCATGTGCTTGAAATGAGTGGAGGAAGGATTCTCATGTGCTCATTTCCATGGGGGTGGTCGATTTTGACCTTGGGTTGGGTTTGGCTGATCCAAACCCAATGGTTCATATGCACCATGACTATTAGTGACCATTTGGTCCACTAAGAGGATTCCAAGTATCAATGAAAAGGAATTGACCAAATTCCAAGTGGTTTTAATTTTAGGTTACCCTATGGCATAGGGGTAAAGTGGTCATTTGGCTTGGATTTCAATTTAAATATGTTTGGTATGATTGAAAAATGGTTAGGCCAAGTTTCATTGAATTTAGAGTTAGTTTGATATGATTTGGCTCATGTTCACCCATTTCAAAATGGGTCAACTTGGGTCAAGCTAACCAATTGGTCAAATTAGGTCAAACCATGGGTTGGGTCAAGTTCATATGACCATTTGAAATATTTTGGCATCATTGGTTTGGCTCAATTTGATTTATATTTGAATTTGATTCATTTGATTTCATTTAGGTCAAATGGGTCAAGTTGACAATTGACCATTTGACCTGGGTTAGGTCATGGGTTGGTTTATATTTTGTTGATCATTTAAAATGGATTGGTATCTTTGGTTCCAATCAATTTGGTTTATATTTGGATTTGGCTCAATTGGACCTTTCAGGTCAAGTTAGGTTGAAGGTCAATTTGGCTAGGATAGGTCTAGTTGGCCAATTAGCTTTGGTCAAGTTCAACAATCATTTTAGAATGAATTTGACCCATTGGTTTCAATCAATTTGGCTTAGATCAAGTTTGACACATTTTGACTTTTTAGGTCAAGTTGGGTCAACTGGCCAATTGGGGTAGGTTAGGCTCAAATAATGACTTGGCCAAGTTCAAACAATGGTCATGAATGAGTTTTTATCAATGGTTTCAATCAATTTAGCCCATGGTGGATTTTGGCTAGTTTAAGTTTTATTTTGGTTAAATGTTGACTTAGTTTGACCCAATTTGAGTGAATGATCATCTTATGATGATTGTTGCTCACAATGTGAGGCTTTGATGGACTTAGTTCAATCTAATTTGCTTAGGATTAGAATTTGGCTCATTAGGGTACTTTAGGTCACTTTGGGTCCAGTGAGCATAAGTAGGTCAAATGGCTTGGTCAAAGCTTGATTTGAGTTTGATTGAACTCACATATGGACTTATGATTGAAATATAAATTCATTTGCAAGTGATTTGGAGTCAAATGAGTTTTAATTCATTGACAATTTCAAGTTCAAAAGGGTGAACATGAGTTTGACTTGAGTTTAATTTTTGAATTTAGTTTTGGTTCGATGGTTGGGGTTTACATTTATATTTGGATTCATGATTGTAGGATTGATTGAATCATGATGAAAAATCAAGGGTTTGGCTTGATTTGAAATTGCTTTGGCTAAGTTCAAGATTTTGACTTAGAGGCTTAGGTTGGATTTTTGATTGAATTTAGATTTGATTTTTGAATTTATTTTTGGATTGATAATTGAAGTTTGTATTTATAATTGGATTCATGATTGAAGGAATGATTGAATCATGAAGAAAAATCAAGGATTTGACTTGATTTGAATTTGATTTGGCTAAATTCTCCTTTATGGATGGGTTATCTGGCTACAACCAAATCAAGATGGCCCTCGAGGATGAAAGAAACACTACTTTTTGAACTCCGATCAGAATCTATTGTTATAAGGTCATGCCTTTCGGCTTTCAAGATGTTGGTGCTACATACCAATGAGCCATGACTCAAATCTTCAATGAACTCATTTATGATCAAGTTGAATGCTATGTTGATTACCTCAGAGTCAAAAGCAAAGAAAAGGAAGACCACCTCATTGACTTGAGAGTAGTTTTTGAGCGGTTAAAAAAATTTAACCTTAAAATGAACCCCTTAAAGTGTGCATTCAGAGTAGCTTCAGGGATGTTCCTTAGGTTTGTTGTCCAACACTGGGGAAGATAAGTAGACCCAGAGAAGATCAAAGCTATCTTAGAAATGCCACCCCCTAAAAGTCTAACCCAACTTAGATCATTCCAAGAAGGTTGGCGTATTAAAGACACTTTATCTCCAATCTATCGGAGATAGATGCAAGCCATTTTCAGCTTGTCAAAAGGATGCTAAGTTCAAGTGTGATGAAAAGTGTTAGCATGCCTTTGAAGACATAAAGCAATATTCGATGAAGTTGCCAGTTTTAGCAGTCCCTATCCCGGGCAAGTCATTGATCCTCTACACTATTATATTTGATGACTCCCTTGGCACTTTGTTGGCCCAAGCCAACAATGAAGGGAAGGAGATCACTCTAAACTACCTCAGCTGTCATATGATCCTACAGAAGCGAACTACCCACCTATTGAGAAACATTGCCTTCTTTGTCCAAAAGATACAACATTACATGCTTACTCATATGAACTTGAAGAATCAATCCACTATAGTATCTCATGACATGGCCTATGTTATCCGGATGGTTGTACGTTGGTCCATGATTCTCTCATTTGATATTACATTGTACCTTCTTCTTGTGAAAGGATACCTTGAGATTTCTTAGTAGTACACCCACTTCTCGTTGATTCCCCGCTTAGTGACGATCTCCCTGATGAACAAATCATGAACTTAGGGGAGGTTGACAATCACCATTGAGAGATGTATTTTGATGATGTGACTTCCTTTCATAAAGGAGAAGAATTATGATATACTCTTTCAGGAAAAGTAGGGGTATGAATAGTTCTCTTAAATATAGACCGCGATGTGTTGAGATTCTCATACTATCTCTTCAATCCATGCACCAACAGTGAAGCCGAGTATGAGGGTTTGATTGTCGGTCTATAGTTAGCCATTACAGTGTGTGTCAAAAGCATCAGTATCTATGAGGATTCTCAGCTGGTCATCAATCAGATTGTTGGATCCTATAAGGATCTAAAACCTAAGCTTTTTCATTACCACGAGTACACCATGAAGCTGTTGGCCCAAATCCCTGAGGTTACCATCTATAAGGTCCCTTGAGGAGAGAACACAGTAGTAGATGCTTTGGAAAAACTTGCCAAGGAATTGGCATGTCTAGAAGACGAATCCATTTCAATAAGGGTCCAAAATAGACAAGTCCTATCCCTTATTGACGCTGAACTAGTCGAGAGACTTTCTCTTGAAGAGGAGGTTATCGTTGCTGAAAAGGATGAGGACCTGGATTGGAATCAACCATTCATAGATTACTTGACTACAGGCAAACTACCTCAAGAGAAGTCACAAGCTCATCAGGTGAAATAGAGAGCTCTCTCCTATGCTCTCGTGGAAGGCACCTTATAACGACATTCTTTGGATCAAATGTTATTACGCTATTTAAGAAAATATGAAGCCCGTAAGATCATGATTGAGATACATTCAGGTCTATGCAGAGTGCATCAATCCAGTCCAAAGAAGAAAGCAAAGATCAAGAGACTATGATACCACTGGTATTCGATGATTACAGATTGCATGAACGTGGCTAGGAGATGCCATCAATGTCAGGTACACTGTGTGATCCTACATCAACCACCTAACATTCTACACCCTACCTTGGCCTCATGGCCATTTGAGTGTTGGGGTACTGACATTGTGGGTCCGATCGATCCTCCTTCTTATAAGGGTCATCAGTTTATCTTAGCTTCCACTGACTACTTTTCCAATTGGGAGGAGGAAATCCCACTCAAAGAGGTCACAACTCAGCATGTGCTACATTTTTTAGAAACCATATATAGGTTTGGGGTGCCTCGATGAATTATATCTAATAATGGTACTGTATTCAAGAGCACTAATATAGACTGCTTTGCCAGAAGACATGGTATAGATTGGAGATACTCCACCATCTACTACCCCAAGGAAAATGGCCTAGCAGAGCATTCAACAAAACTCTCATCCAGATACTAAAGAAGACACTTTTGATAACAAACGATAGTGGCATGAGTAGCTAGTTAAAGCTTACTGGGCATACCACACCACAAACAAAATTCTAACATAATCTACCCCGTTCTTCTTAGTGTATTGGTCTGAAGTTGTTCTACCTTTAGAAGTTCAACTCCCATCACTAAGGATAGCAATGGGTAGTAAAATCACTACAGAGCAGAATGCCAAGTTGCGGTTAGAAGAGCTTGAAGGTTTGGAGGAGAGATGCCTACGGGAGTGCCAGAACCTTCAGTTGTGCAAGACCAAGATGATTCAAGCTCACAACAAGCTGGTCCACCCTAGAAGTTTTCAAGTTGGAGAGCTTGTTCTAGTTCTAAGGAGACCAATTGTTGCCCATCGAAAGATGGGAGGCAAGTTTGAACCCAATTGGGAAGGCCCTTTTGTCATAGAGAAGGCCTACTAAGGAGGATATTATCAGCTTATTAATTGTAAAGGGGAATCCCCGATGCTTCCAATTAATGGCTTTATTTGAAGAAATATTACCTATAAAATCATGTTTGAAAACAACAATTCTATCTTCAAAAATTTCATTCCAATTCATCAAAATATTCTCTTCTTTCTAAACATTGTTTGCTTGTTTGCGAATCTACCATGATTTATTTAGGGTAGGTGTAAGAGAACACAAGAGGCACCCTATCCTTCTTTACAATACAAACAAAAATTAAACATAATTCCTAAGCGCTACCAGAATAGGTGTGAGAGAAACCAAGAGCCATCCTATTTTGATTAGCATAACTAAGTTAGGTGTAAGATAACCAAAGCGGCATCCTTTCTTAGTGGAATCCAAATTATCATTCATGGAACCATTTCATCAAATTCCTGAATGTCTTTTAGGATAAGTATAAGAGAACCTGAGTAGCATCCTATTCATTCAAACACAAACACAAAAATAAACACATATCTTTTTTTGTCTCGAAGCTTTGATGTGGGAGCAACAGCACTCACTCATTAGTTGCTCTAGGCCAGACTGAGATGCTACCTTCCAGCCTATCATACCAATGGTCACTTGTTCAGCAGATGTGAGTCTCCATGCTTTCTTCTTAAATTAACCATTGCAAACCAATGAACATCCTGTTAGTTTGGTAAACCTCACTGGTCTATCTCATGTTGACTTTGTTTAAGAGGATGTAAGCCTACAAGCTTTCTTCTTGGACTAGCCATCTTGCACTAACTAGGTCGAGTATATTTGAGGTTTAGGATAAGTCTCTCAGAGGATCCTTTCCTCTTGACTAATTTTGAGTTGATATAAGTCCCAGTGACATTCACTCATAGTAAGCCTAGGTCGGGTAACACTATAGTCATGAGATTATCCGCATTTCTGTAAGAAGATGTGAGTCTCGATGCTTTCTTCTTAGGCGATTATTGTAAATTGATGGGCACCTTAGGTTGGTTTGTTATTTGCTATGCGACTGGATACACCACACTTGGCGGTATGAGTCCCCGAGCTTTCTCCTTGAATTGGCCACTGAATACCTATATATATTATATTCTCTAGGGTTTTGGATAAAGCCTTTAGCAGTCTCTCTCCCAGCTTTGCGACCACATTTAGACACTACCGGGTTACTTTTGGATTGGACAGTCCCCCTTTCCTAATAGCCACCCCCGTGGTAGGAAAATTTATTCAGTGGATGAATAAATTTTCTCTTGGTTCAGTAAATCTGAGATAGATCTAGGCTGATATAAGCTTCTTCTCAGTGTGATCCCTCGTAAACCAGCAGGATCCATGATAAATAAACAAACAAATAAACCAAATAAATAAATTATTTGCTTGTGGAGTATGAATTCAAGCCCCTAGTGGCCCCTTTTCCCAGCGACATCTATCTTTAGGCGTGTCGGCTCCATATAGGATTATCTGACTACTCTTGAGTAGAGATAAGTCCCCACATCATCACTCCTCAGTAGTCTCCCTTAGGTTGGGTTCAATCTATTTTTCCACAAATAGGTTACTCCACGGTCATTTCGCTTTGGAAGATACAAGTCTACTACGCATTCTTTCTAGCGTGACTGTCACAAGCCAACGAGTAGTCCTAAGTCGGGTTAACATCTTACTTCACTAACGTGTTGCCCCAGCAATCTTCTAGAAAGATGTGAGTCCCCATTCTTTTTCCCTGAATTAACCGTTGCAAACTAAAAGGCACCCCTTCGGTTGGATAGTTCTCTCCTCAGCCGAGAAGCTATTCCCTTTAAATTAGTAAATCTATGTTAGACCAAGGCCAAGATGACCCCTACTCAGTGCAATCCATCATAAACTAATGGGATTCTTCAAATATAATTAAAAAATAAAATTAACTTTGACTATCTTTGAGCTGATTTAAGTCTCCTAGTGGCATTCACTCAGTAGTCAGCCCTAGGTCAGGTTAACATGTTACCTTTCTAATGTGTCACCCTAGCGGTCCTCTCATTTAGGAAGATGTGAGTCCCCATGCTTTCTTCCTTGAATTAACTGTTGCAAACCAAAAGGCAACCCCTTTGGTTGGATAGTCCTACTATGTGGTTAGTAGACTACCCCTTCTGATTGGTAAGTCTGAGCTAGACCAAAGACGACATGGCCCCTACTCAGTATGGTCCATCGCAAATCGAAAGGGTCCATCTCAAAATTTAAATTTAAAATCTGAAACAATCCCTTCTAACCTCCCTAGTGGAGTCAAATTTGAAACAAATTCAACCCTCTTCCCCAGTGGAGTCAAACTAAACAAACAAACAAATCAATCAACCTCCATAGTGGAGTCAAAATAAATTAAATAAATCAAATCAATCCGCTTCTCCTCAGTGAAATGCAAATCTTTCCAATTCTCCAGTAGATTACTTGAACTTGCTCCCCTTGTGGAGAGTTCCCATTTTCATCCCCAATGGATCCATTCTAATCCCTAGTGATTTTACAACCTCTTATCCCCTGGATGACTTGAACTTGCTACTAGTGGAGAGTTCACATTTTATCCCTGGAGCACCAAATCATAAATCCACACACAAATCAATTTTTCTCCTCAGGACCCAAATCAAATTAAACCTTTCATCCCCCAGTGGATGACTTGAACCTCTTCCTAGTGGAAGGTTCACATACTCAATCTCTAGTAGATTCCTCCTTCACTCTCTTATGTCTTTCACATGAGTAGAGTCACATTACACTAAGATTTTGATCCCTTATACACCTTGAGTTTGGGAGTAGATCATTTCTGTTAGTGCTTGTGATTGTTCGAGCATTGTTGATTATCTCGGTCAACACCAATACATGTGGTATGCCTTGTCAGTCACACCAACACCTAGTGGGTGCCCTTTATTGACCTCATTTTTGGAGTGAACTTTCAACTTCTCCATCCTAGGCATAAGGACTCCTCTAAACATTAAGGGTTCCTTAGTCTTAAGACACTTCTAGTAATTAAGGGAACATTTAACCTAACCCTAGAGACTTAGAAGAGTTAGCCATAAGTTTGGGTTATACCTTGGGGGTATTAGGAAAACTTGCCAACCCTTTAGCTTGAACCAAATCCTTACTTCCTTCTTTCAAAATCAACCTCAATCCAAATCAACTTCAAATTCAAACCAAAACTAAATTCAAAACTCAATCCCAAATCCAAAATCTTTCCTAAGCCTTTTGATTTCATCTTATGGACTTAGCTAAACCAAATCCAAATCATTTCAAACTCAAAAGATTTTCTCACAACCCATTTATATCTTCATTTATATTCAATATTTAAATGAAATATAAATTCAAATAACCAAAACTAAACACAAAACTCAATTCTAAATCCAAAATCTTTCCTAAGCCATTTTGATTTCATCTTATGGACTTAGCCAAACCAAATCCAAATCAGTTCAAACTCAAAAGATTTTCTCACAACCCATTTATATTCTCATTTATGTTCACAATATAAATTAAATATAAATTCAAATAACCAAAAAACTAAATTCAAAACTCAAGCCTCAAACCTAAATCCAACCACTTTCCAAGTCAAATTCTTGAACTTAGCCAAATCAAACTCAAATCAATCAAAACATTTGTATTTTCTCTTCAAACAATCAATCCTTTAATCACAAACCCAAATATAAACACATAGTTCAATCATCAAACCAAAATCAAACTAAACCAAATCAAACCCATGTTCATCCTTTGAACTTGAAATTGTCAAATAAATCAAAACCCATTTGACCCCAAATCACTTGCAAATGGAGTTATATTTCAATCATAAGTCCATATGGGAGTTCAACCAAACTTGAATCAAGCCCTGATCAAGCCAATTGACTCACTTAGGCTCACTTGACCCAAAGTGACCTAAAGCACCTTTTTGAGTCAAATTCTAATCCAACCCAAATTAGATTGAACTAAGCCCACCTAAGCCTCACATTGTGAGCAACAATCATCTTAAGATGATCAATCACTCAAATTGGGTCAAACCAAGTCAAATCTAGCCTTTGACCAAGTCAACACTTAGCTCAAATGACACCCAAACTAGCTTCTATCATAGCCAATTTGATTGCAACTAATGAGTCAAATTCATTCTAAATCATTTGTTAAACTTGACCAAAGCTTCAATTAGCCAACTAGACCCAACATAGCCCAATTGACCATGAACCCAACTTGACCTAAACGGTCAAATCAACTTGAAATCAAACCAAACCAAAATTGATTGCAACCAAAGCTTGCAATACATTTTAAATGATCAACCTAGCCTAAACAAACCCATGACCTAACCCAATTGGGTCAAATGGGTCAAATTGATGAACTTGACCCATTTGACCTAAGTGAACTCAAATGAACCAAAACCAAATCTAAACCAAATTGAACCAAACCAATGATAAAAAAACACTTCAAATGGTCATATGAACTTAACCTAACCCATGGTTTGACCCAATTTGACCAATTGGTCAATCTTGGTCAAGTTGACCCATTTTGACCTAAATGGGTCGACTTGAGCCAAATCATATCAAATCAACTCCAAATTCATTAAAATTGGCACAACCTATTTTTCAAACATCTTAAATCTGCCCAAATCAAAATGCCAAATGACCATTTTACCCTTGGGTCAAAGGGTAACCTATGGCCAAATCCACTTGAAATTTGGTCAATTTTCATGGCCACTACATCCTCCAAATGGACCATATGGACACCAAGGAGGTGGTGCACATGACCCAATGGGTTTGCCATGACCCAACCCAAGGCCAAACTGACCCCTCCAATGAAAATTCTACACTTGGATCACCTCCTACACTCACCTAGCACATGTGCACCTCCTCCATTCCACTCCTCCAAAACCAAAGCACATGGAGCTCCTAACAACCTAAACAAACCATTCAACCTTCTTAATTTGATCAAAATGATAAGGAATCCTCGATCATTTGATCCAAGGAGGGGGAGATACACTCCCCCTCATTCCCACTCAAACCACATTCCTTGCATTTGATTGAGCTCAGAGGATCAAAGGTAAGCTTCTCCAAGTTTCCAAAGCATTTCAAAGCTCTTTGATTTTCTCTCTCGCTTTGTTCATCAAAATAGGGAGGTGGGAAGATTTTCCAACTTGCTCAATCCTTAATCAAATCCCAATTCACTTGGCAAGCACCATCAAGGAGGCAAGTCAAGCTCACCCAAAGCTTTTCCCAAGCATCCAAGCTACAAGAAGGGAGACCTAGACCAAAGCCACAATCTATTGGAGGGAGCCTTGGTCAATTGAGCAATTCACTTCAAATTGAAGCTTGAAACTTTCAACAAAGCTTAGTCTCCACTAGATGAATGACCTCCTCCGTTGGAAGCACAAGTGATAGCCTTCGACGAGGTATGACTCAAAACTAATCTTAATTTGAAAAATGCTTAGTCCTTTGTGAAGGGAATTGTAATCCCATTAAAATTCAACCATTGGATGTTCTTCCCTATGCTTCTTGATGGTGTGGGTTGAATCTAATTCAGCTGTGAGCTCGATCCATGGAGGATGCACGCCTCCATCTCCCTAGTAGATGAATCATGGGCCATCCATCCCGTGTTTTGGATGGATGACCCTGATTAAAATGCATAGATCCACTGATTTAATCCCTTTATAATCACAGGTTTGATCCTAGCCATCCGATCCTTAATCAGACGGCCCAGGGGAAGTGCATCGAGCCGCTAGCTGACGTGTCGCGCGATGTGAAAACTTAAATAACCAATCTCATCGTGCCATGTGAAAGATTCCACATCGCACACATGATGCGATGGGATTAGTTAATTAATTAGTCATTTAATTACTTTTAATCACAAAAAACTTCATTAATTCATAACTAAAGGTAGAAAAATTCAAAAAATGCAAACTCAAGTTCATTTTAAAGATAATTCAGAGGGGAACCCAACAAAATTATTTCTAATTGATTTTAGATAGTTGATTTTTCTTTAATTAGGATTTAATTAATAACCTAATAATCTTAAATACTCCTTAATGACTTCATTAATTAATTCCAAATTTCTTGGGCATGATCAATGGGATGACTTCTGCCTCCCTTAATTTTCTTGGGATTTATTAATGAGTTAATTAGAGAAGTTAATTAATGAACCCTTAATCACCCTCTTAATGTAATTAAGAGTAATTAATCATGTGAACACTAATTTAATCCCTTAATTAATATAATTAAACATCAATTTAGTGAAAAGGAGATTTATGGAATGAGTTTGAGATATTTTTATTGAGTTATTTCCTAAACCCCCTTTCTTTCTTAATCCAAACCTAATTAAAAATTAATCCACTAATGATCTACTTAATTAATCTAATCAAATTTTCAAAACTAATATAAACTTAATCAATCTCAATCTTGGGTAGAGCCTTAGGTGTTCAAAAGCCTAAGGTAAGTTTAAGGAAATCATAATCCAACTCACATGTGTGGGAAGGTTATGAAAGTACTTAATTAAACTCTTTAGCTTAATTAATCAATAATTATGAGCCAATTACATTAGGCCCCTTTATTTCTTAGGAGCATTGTTGATTTAAATTCCATGTGGTTGTATATCATATGTTGGCTCATAATTGTTAGGTTAATTATGTTAAAGTGGTGTAGGTAAGGGGTAATTAATGGATTTAATTTACACCTTAATATAAACAAAATATAAAATCAATCTAATTATTTTAAAATTAAACTAAACTAATTCACACATGTGGGAAATGGGTTTGGACCAGCACACGCTTTTCATATTTCTTAAGTCAAATCAAATTCAAAACTAAAAAAAAATCATTGTAAAGAATTTTGATTCATTTTGAATAATCTTATATAGATTGTCCTTAGAATTAATTATGATGAATGAATCATATGCTTACATCACTTTATTTCTTTCCAAGCATGATAAATGTTGTATGCCATATGAAATCATGCATTCATATCTTTGAAAAATCAAATAAAATGTTTCCTTTATGTCAAATTGCATGTTTTGGCTAAAGTTAAGAATGAGTGGCTATTATCACTATTAAACCAAAATTTATTTTCAAAACCTCTAATTTAAAGATTACAAATGAATGTATGCTACTTATAAATACTTATAAGCTTGCATGTGATTAAAACATAAGATGTATTTTGTGTGACTTTCTTCTCCTCTCTAACATGGACTTGTATATAGATTTGCAAAGTGTATAGTTCATTTGAAAAGAACATAACACTTGCATAAATCTATTCCTATGCATTTCCATGTTATGACTTAAGAAGGATCTTCACATTTACACATATTACCTGCACAACCAAATCAAATAAAAATCTTTTGCATGATTCTTCTTCCATTTGCTATCTTTTTGTACATGCACATGTATTTAAGAAAAGTGGTATATTAGACATCTGATGTGGCTTTAAGTAGCCCCAAGTAGGTCTTGTACATTACACCCCTAGTGTAGAAAAATAATGGCGCCAAACTCACTTATGTCTTTTATACATGTAAATGTGCATTTGATTAGTGGATAAAAGAGTCCCTCTTTTCTACCTAATAAAAACATGCATTCATGGAATATCCAATTTTCCTAAACAACATCTCTTAGCATTCATCATCAAGGTGTGTTAAGATTTGCATTACATGTATAGCTATGCTTAGGATCATTCATATGCATGGTATACATGTTGGAAAGAAATAAAGGGTTGTGTGTTATGTGATAGTAATTCATCTTAACTAATCCTAAGATGCCTTTCTTGTTGAATAGGTTTATTTAGAGCAAATCTAAACTTAGGATTAATTAAAGCACATAATAAAATATTCACTAAAAATCATTAATGAATCTACCTTAGGAACTACTTAAGGTAGAGATAAAAGAGAATTTCTCTTCTCTTTTCTTCTCTTTATAACACTTAGTAATTAAGTGTAGGTTCATTTAAACCAAATAAAATTGACAAATCAACTAAATCACTTAAAATGAAACCACCCTCCTAAGTTGAATCTCTCACACATAGAAAACTTCAATCTTAAAGCCTAGCTAAGACATGCTACACAAGCCTTAAATGATACACACATTAGGCTAAGTCACCATTTCTAGCTCTATGCCAAGGCGGTGCATGGTTTGATGCCTGATTTTATTTTGTGATGTAATATTTTAGACTGGATGTTATGGTGTATGCACATAGATTGGATGGTAGGGCGATCTTAGCCTAATCATGTCTTCTATAGGGGATTGTGCTTAAGGGCACTGTAATAAAAATATAAATGTTTTATTGCAGGTTGCTTATACCCCTAAGCATAATCCAAACTAGAGTGGACTTGATTAGGGATGCTAAGTCCAAATTATTCATATACATGCGGGTTGTGTGGTATGTTTAGCTAATCTCTATTTTGCAAGTTTTAGTTGGATATACTTTTCCCATTTTCATGTAATTTTGCAATTAAGATTTGGAATGAATGTTATGGGGATTAGGATGAACATTGGCCATAAGACCAAGTCTTTTGCACCATGTGAAGCCTTGGAGCAACCTACATCTCAACCAACCAAAAGAAGAAAAGAAAAGAAAGAAAGAAAGAAATGAAGAAATGAAGAAAGAAGACCCCCATAACATGAATTTGTTTTAATTATAATTATTCATTTGTAATCTGGGATGTATAAGAGTAGAGGTCGGCTACCTATTTCTTTTCAGGTTTGTATAGTGGAGCCCGACCACATCGGCCTTTTATTCTTTTTCGTTAGCTTTATAAAATTATTTGGTGTTTGTTTAGCTTGTGCATTAAGATGACATGATTTTCCTAGTTTCTTCATTGATTAATGAATGGCCTGGATGCTATTAGGCTCTTAGGGAAAAATAAATTATCTATCCAATTAATCAAATCAAAATTAAAATTAGTAACTCTTAACCTCACCTAAAGCCTAAGACATAAATAGAGATAATAAAAGATTTAGCAACCCTTAGATGTTGTATGTCTCACATCATGCATTAAAATCATCTTGTTCACTCTTTCTTATGGAGGACTTCCACCTTGCTGAGAATATGGCTTGACCTTTGAGAGTCATGTTGGAAACACACTTCCTTCTTGCTGATTTTATCCCATAACCAATTTCTCATGCATTAGGCATATGAATCCCATAGTCTATGTAAAATAAATTATCGAAAAATCAAAAATGAAACTTAACAAAATTTGCATTAGAAGAAGTCATTTTTCATGCCCTTCATGATCTAGTCTCTTAGGGAGTGTGTTTAAGGAATTAGTCTCTTTTTTTAATAAATAACAGCTTAACTATCTTGCAAAAGCATATGACTTACCTACATGTATTTAAAATCGTAGGAGGAGTTAGTTGGCGGCCACCCCCAGGTAGTTATAAGTCCAACAGTTGGGTGGTTTATCCTCTCTTGTGGAGGTAAACCATATGCCCATTTCCACCTTAGATTTAGGTCATGCTTTGGCCCTAGCCAAATCTCCCTAGATTTAGGATCCAAGGTTGTTGTTTCCCTTTGCGAGCTACGAGCATAAATCCTCACCTCTTAGGCATTTCCTCAACTTTGTGTTGTGGAATTGTAACTCCTAGATTTCTAATAAAAATTCAACTTAAATAAATAATTCTCCATAATTTCAAAAATATAAAGCCCAACCATAGAATAGTTTGGGATGCTTACTAGGTTTCTAGTATCATGAGCATCCCTACTCATCTCCCTTTGGTTAAGAATTCTTTCTTCTTGATTAATCCCATCTTTGAAATCTTCTAAAAATAACCAATTAATTGATAGTCCTATCTTGAAATCTTTGGGAAAATGATCATTTACCTTAATCAAGAGTATTCTTAAGGGATCTTATTCCTTAGATCTAATTAACTATAGGGCTTCCTCCATAGGGAACTTAATGATCCCAATTTAAAATAAACCCTACTTTACTTTTCATGTAAAGTGGGAAGATTCTCTCATATTTAAAGACCCATCATCCTGGAGTCCTTAATGGTGATTAGTCCATTATAGGATGGTGACTTCTATCTCTTGGGATAGTACATCATTCCTTAATGTCGTATATGATCGTCTTAATAAGAATATCTACAGATCTACATGGTGTCCAACCTAGTGTAATATTCTTGTTTCCATTTATTTCAAGATAGACTAAGATATAAATATTTCACCATAAGTATTCTTAAGGGATTCATTTTTCTTAAGATGTAATTAACTATGGAGGCTTGCCTCTATAGGAAACTTAACGAACCCAATTTAAATAAACCCTACTTTACTTTTCCATATAAAGTAAGGAAAAAATCTCTAGTATATTTGAAGACCCATCATGCCTTAGGAGTTCTTATTAGGTGATTAGGTCCATCATAGGGTAGTGACTTCTATCTCTCAAGATAGTACACTATTCCTTCATGTCATACCTGATCACCCTAATAAGTATATCTACAAATCTGCATGGTGTCCCCTCACATATACACACAAAGCACACCAAACCAAAAATAAATAAATAAATAAACACCACAGAATTTTTTGGCGACTCCGTTGGGGAAGGTTCCTATCTCCATCTCTAGTAGACGATTGTTGTCTCCAAGCATTTATAGTGGACTTACTTTTCATTTGAGTCGAAGACTATCTTTTGTTTCTTTGGAACTTAGACTATTTCATTCTTAAGCAAACATCATTTAGGTTTTAAGACCTCACTCCATACAGGCCTTGAAACCCTTGTTGGGTTCCCCAATAGGTAATAACAGAATTTATCAACAAATGGGGAGATAATAAAATTTAGAACCTCCTCACCACTAGCCTGGTGAGGCAAGGTTCATCATAAAATTTAAAGAAAATAATTTCTTTCATAAAATGACACTTTTCAAAAGCACCTTTGAAGAAACTCACAAAATCACAAAGTCAAAACCCCTCCATTTAACAATCCCGATGATTGCTACATGGATGTTCTTTTCAAAAGCACATCCTTGAAAAATAACCATGCCCATTCAACATATTCAAAATTATTGAATGAGGAATCCATTTTTTTAAGCTCCACTCAACATACTTCACATATGTTGAGTTGAAGCATCTCTCTTTTCAAGAGCAAATCATACCATATTTGATTCCCACTTAATATATCCAAATTTGTTAAGTGAGAACCTTTATTTGAATTAAAATATAAATTTGACCATCGCTTAACATACTCAATTTGTTAAGTGAGGGTCTCATTTTCAAAACATAAAATTTGACTTTCACATAACAATTACATTTGTTAAGTGGCTCTCAATTCCAAAAACATAAATTTATCTTTCACTTAACAATTCAATTTGTTATGTGGGAGTCTCATTTCCAAAAAACATAAATTTGGCTTTCACTTAACAATTTCAATTTGTTTAGTGGGGGTCTCATTTTCAAAACATAAATTTGACCTTCACTTAATAATTTCAATTTATTAAGTGGGGGTCTCATTTTCAAAACATAAAATTTGACTCTCACTTGACAATTTCAATTTGTTAAGTGAGGGTCTTTTTTAAAAAAACATAAAATTTGACTTCACTTAACAATTTCAATTTGTTAAGTGGGGGTCTCACTTTCAAAACATGAGCTTGACTTTCACTTAGCAAATTCAATTTGCTAGTGAGGGTCTCATTTTCACAAAAAAAAACATACATTTAGGTTTTCACTTAGCATATCCTATATTGCTAAGTAAGAGTCTCATTTTCAAAGCATATATTTGGTTCTACTTAACACATCAAATTTGTTAAGTAAGAATCACATAACCATGCCATATTGGATTCTCACTTAACATACCAAATTTGTTAAGTGAGAGTCCCATTCTCAAGTCATATCATACTTTGATTTTCACTTCACACCAAATTGTTAAGTGGGAGTCCCACATTCAAAAATATATCAAACACATTTAAGCTTTCACTTAACATACCAAATCTATT
This sequence comes from Cymbidium sinense, assembly GCA_021442155.1. NCBI lineage: Eukaryota > Viridiplantae > Streptophyta > Magnoliopsida > Asparagales > Orchidaceae > Cymbidium > Cymbidium sinense. The sequence continues at coordinate 13,041,287 of CM038219.1, forward strand.
AAGTGAGGGTCTCTTTTCAACACACATTTGATCCCTATTTTAACATACCAAATTTGTTAAATAAGGATCCAATTTTTCATATCAACCACACATGAGCTTTCACTTAACATACCAAATTTGTTAAGTGAGAGTCTCATTTTCAAAAAAAAAAAAAACATATCAAAACACATTTGGGCTTTCACTTAACATACCAAATTTGTTAAGTGGGACTCCCATCTTCAAAGAAAAGCAAATCTATCTCATCACATTTGGCTTTCACTTAACATACCAAATTTGTTAAGTGAAAGTCTCATCTTCAAGCAAATCAAACACATGTGGCCTCTTAACATACCAAATTTGTTAAGTAAGAAACCCCATTTTCAAATCAAAATAACACACAATCAAATCTTCACAAGCAATAAATATTTCAAACACTCAATCACAACCTCTTCTTAGCATACCCAAACTTACTATGTAGAGGTATTTCAAACTATCCATATTTTCAAACAAGAAACATAAAATGCAAACAATCCCCAAAAGAAAGAAATTCAAAATTTTTGAACCCCACCCAACCTACCTAAACTAGTTGAGTATGGGCTCCAAAAAAAAATCGCAGAAGAGTCTCCCCCAAAACATTCAAATATCTCCAATGAGCCCCACTTAACATATTTGAATTGTTGAGTGTGGGTTCAAAACTCTATTACTTTGTGGAACAAATATCAAAGAAGAAATCTAATACAAGTTATATTTCAATAAATGCATATACACTCATCGTTAGTGTAGTCTTTGCTTCACACATGGCCTCTCAAAAGTTTGCTTTTACCTTTCCATTTGGGATGGATTTGGCCATGGGTCAGGCCATCCTCCCTTAGACTGACTCCACCCATCTAGTGTTCTTTAACTGAGGATTTGAGAGAGCCGATCACTTGTGAGGGTGACCCTCACCATTGTTAGCTGAAGTGGTTGGGTGAAGCAAGTCATCACATCATTTGACACCAAGTATCCTTCCTTAAGAGAAAGGCGCTTGAAGTTTTTATCTAGTTCCACTCAGCTTCCGCTGGGTGTGTGCTAGCACCTCCTTATTGGTCCCCTATAAGAGAAAGGCTATCCTGGCTTCGGAGATAGTCTCCCCTACCTTCAAGAAAAGATCTAGCTCTCACACTTCTATGCTCTGTACACCAAGCACAACAACATAACAGAGCGAAGATCAAGGCACCATGAGGCATGCCTAGGAGATGTATGTCACATCCCACATTACATAAGAGGGTTCTCCTTATAAGGTTTCCACATTGCTGACTAGCAACCAGTTCCACCCCCTCTCAACATCAGATGGAGAGGAAGACAATCGAGGATACCGCACCTCCACCTCACATACATGAAGTTTCATCTAGGAGAGGAAGTCCTATGCGGCTACGATAGTATTACGAGGAAGGTAGTACACACTGATGTTCAGAGTCTAGTGCATTATTTAACTTGAGGTCAATCATCCCTAGGAGTGTTACCAGGAACATTCGATGTGGTAGAGTGTTAGAGGCAGTAGCACCATGGAGCAAGGAGTGATGAGGTTTTCAGCAAATGGCCTCCTTCTAGTTGATTTCCATATCGCCACTAGATATAGGATCAATAGCATAGTGATAGGTTCCATCATAGGGGAAAGCCCCAATGAGGGTGGAGTCTATATCTCCACCACACCACCACCTCACACACCATCACCAGGTCAGGTCCCACCATCCACCGTTCCTACGAAGACATAGAATATAGTATCCGGGGAGAAGAATGCTCCCTTGGTGATCCAACTATAGCCAAAGGATCCCACTTCATCTACTCCACTGACTGAGGTGAAGGTTCTCTAAGACCTCTTACTCGCCTTGGTAAAGGAGTGGCGACCCCATCGATCAAACCACCACCACTACCATCAGAGCTAGTGACAATAGTAGCTGTAGAGGGGGCAATTTTATAGTCCCCATGGCAATGGATCTCCCTAGGATACTACTCCACCCATGAATTGTCATGAGCATGTCTCTCCTAATAGTCATGAACCTTCCAAAGCTAGCACTCCATTGATAGGTAATGTTAGGTGCATCTCTATCAATGAGCACAACCTCTCTACCAGTCAATAGCATGTAATCATACTGACATGGTTAGACCGCTCCCTAGATGATATCTTAGCATAGTACTTTGCAGAGAAGAGAGAACTTCTAGAAAGTGATAGGTCATATTATGAGGGAAATGTCAGCTTTGATCTAGATGAGGATGATCTCCTTGAGAATTTGAAAGAAGTTCACATGGTCTATATTAGGAGTTCTACAAAGAGAGATCAAGCCAAGAAGGTATTGTAGTTAAAGAGAATGATGTCATCCATTCAACTCGCACTCTCCACTAGCTAGGAGGGATGATCATATTGATCAAATGGGGAAGAAGATCGAAGAGTTTATGATAGTGGTGTCAGCATTATAGAATTCAACTCCAGTTTCACAACCTTCTCCTGTGGTAACCGACAGAGCAGAGTTGACACACACTTTAGATCATCCTGGATGCATTCGTGCAAAGGGAGACAATGGTAGCTAGCATAGGAAGGTGGTGGATAGCACCTCCATTCATGAAAAAGACATCAAACACATGGTGGAGAAACTTGTGAGGGATGCATTGGTGCAAGCCTGAGGTGACTCATATGTTCTAAAGGGTAGACCCTACGAGGAATTTAATGGTGTCTAATACCCTAAGGGCTTTATACCTCCATCCTTCAAAATTTTTGATGGCAGGGGGAACTCTCAGCAGTACATAACACATTTCAGAGCTGGATGTTGCAATGCAGGTGGTAGCAATGCACTCTTATTTTGCCTCTTTGTTATTAGCTTGATAGACACTAGATTTGATTAGTATGCTGAACTACCCAATGGTTCAGTGAAGATATTTATTGAGTTGGAGCAGCTCTTTATTAAGAGATTTCATGGAGGAACAAAGGGTAAATGATCTGATGTAGCTCAACAACACCCTAGTGAGTCTCTTATTGATTATATTCTTAGAAGGTGCAATTTTAGTATGAAATGCAAACCATATCTATCTAAATAGCATGCCATTGAAGTTCTACTTAATGGTCCGGTCACCTTCATCTTTAAATGGTTCACCATTAACACATTTGAGAAATTAATCAACAAGGCTGCGAGTCTACAAGGAGAGGTCAAACAGTTACCTTTTAAGATCAGTCAGCCAAGCCTAGACCATAGAAGGCATTTAAGAAAAATCCAAGCCTCATAGTTGATAAAGGGAAGCAAAAGGTTTAGTCGGGATTAACCTCGAAGCTCGAGCCTCCTCTACCACCTCCTTTGCCATCACCTCGATCATCATATTGGCCACCTCAGTTATCACAGTGGCCTCCATCGCCACCGATGATATCCCCATCCACAAAGATCGCCAATACATTCTATCCACCACTTGGTAACTATCACTTACCTGCTCTTGCTGGAAAAATTGAATAAACCCTATTCATTCAAGAAGTAGGTAGTTAGAAAGATCTTTAAGAACCTTTTAAAGAAGCCTAATTTTTAGATACCAGAGCCTAGAAGGCTGAAAGATGTGGGCAAGAGTCATGATCCAAACTTTTGCCCCTACTACCACATGCTAGGTCATGTCTTGGAAGGTTGCTTTACCTTTAAAGACTGGCTTGAGCATAGCTATAAGTTAGGTGCCATTATCATCCCTATGTAATACATTCTAGAACAACCCTCTAATTCTGTTAAGGTAATCCTTGGGGATACACGCGATCTTCTCAAGATATAGGAAGGTTGGGATATCTCTCTTTCCCGAACCTCCAATAAAATTATTTCTAAGATTAGAAAGTTACCCTTCTAGGTGTCTAAAATTGCTCAAGCCCCTGAATCTAAGGAAGGTTTGCAAGTTGCTAAAGATAACCTGAGGGAGGTAGAAGCCCAACAGCAGCAACGATAACTTCCACATGCTCAGGATAGCACATTAGTGCAACCACTGGCTGAGTTTAGTACTCCTACCACAATTGCAGCTATAGCTCCTTCAACTAGTTCGTCTTCTAGCATTCATAATGTATTAGTGGAGGGGGGTGCCAAATCCCTCGCTCTGCTTACTTTACTAGATTTCTATTTTGTACCTTCATCTAAATCTAAGAATTCAATGAAGAAGAAGATTAATTCCTCTTACATTTTCTCTACTTTTGATGATCTTGATGATTTCATTCTAGAAAGCTCTCCAAGTACTAATAATTATAACAATTCCAATCCACTCCTTTATGATTTTGAAATGGATTACCCATTCCTAAATCAAAGTTCACCTATTGAGATAGATTTGGAGTCATCTGACCATGATCCTATAGGAGAAGCGGTGAACATGAGCGTGTAGAACTTTTCATTAAATCATCTCATGAAGGCACTAAAGTCAACCTTCATAGTGGCAAAGTTCTACCTCCTAAGGTAGCATCTCAGGATAAGAGTAAACAAGTCATTGGTATAAAAGTTGAGTTCTACATAATTGATTCAAATACATCTTTCACTGCTTTGCTCGATAGGCCTTGGATACATGGAAACAACACGGTTCCATCCTCTTTGCACTAGTGTATCAAATTCAGAAGAGTTGGAATCGAGTATTGTGTTAAAGGAGACTTGAATCCATTCTCAGTTAGAGAGATCGAGATTTATGAAGATGCAGCTTACTATCTTCCTTGAAATCAAAAAGTCTATTCTCGTGAACATAGTGAAAGATAAAAATTAAAAGAAAAAGAAATAAAAGAAAAAGAAAAAGAAATTGAAAAATAAAAAGAAAAAAGGAAACGAAAAAGAAAGTACAAGTGAGCGAGAATCAGGCCCCGAGGAAGAGGTAGAGCTGATGTTAGATTACCACGCTCATTTCCTCCATAAAACACATGTGTAGATGACTCGACCTCCACTAGGTAGAGGAATAGGCAAGTCTAGAGGACGTTCTAGAGGTGGAAGATCACCTTGCCAATGGCATGAGCTATGTTCTAGCTCGTGAGTACCCCACCATCCACATAGACTTAGAGTCCAACTGAGGATGAGTCTCATGTAATTAGCATGCTGACCAACTGCTCTCAGCAGGTCTCTTTAGAGGTGACGTTCAAGCCATATTGTGATGAAGACCAAGCCTCCAAGCAAAGCATAAATGTGTCCAAATCATCATGTGTAGAGCAGAGTTGGGAACTTTAGATCTAACCTCACTTTCCTCCCAAAAAAGTTGAAGGTTTGGTAAGGAGGCCCCAAGTCATCCACATATGTCGAAGAGGTTTTGTTGGGAGCATCATCCTCAAGTCAAAAATCTGATGTAGAACTTAAGGATGATTCATATAACGATTTAATATAACTACCTTTTGATTGGTATTCGCCTTGTGTTATTAACTTAGCAAAGAATGGATTAATCCCACATACTTGGTCTAAACATAGGTCAAACTACTTTGAAAATCTATGAGAAAACTAGAGCAGACACTCTCAATCAAGATCAAGATTAGGATTCGACATCATTGCTGACAAGAATCATTGCCTAGTCATCACCACTCATTTGAGTCGATAGGTTCTTCTCAAATCAAGTTAACTGAGGAGACATGTTTAGAAACTTTAGATGACCCAAATGAGCCTCTCAAGTCAAATGCACCACCATAGTTTGAAGAAGAAATCGATCAACTATCATTTAACTTAAAGAAATCAACTTGGGAATAAAGAAGATCCACAGCATATCGTTCTTGTTGAATGAAGAAGAAACCAATGATTTAGTTAGGCTATTAGCTAAGTTTAAGGACTGCTTCACATGGAGTTTTGATGAAATGCTCAATTTATCTTCAAAGATAGCAGACCATAAACTAGCAATGAAACTTAATGTTAATCGTATCAAGTAAGTTTCTAGACTCAAGCGATTAGAAATTAAACAATAGTCACTTTTGAAATCAAGAAACAAATCGACGCTGACTTTATCAGGGAAGAAAAATATTCTACTTGGTTAGCCAATTTCATCCCAGTTAAGAAAAAGAATGGCCAAATTCACATATGCATCGATTTTAGGGATCTGAACAAGGCATGTCCTAAAGATGAATTTTCATTTCCTATATTAGAATTGATGGTGGACATTGCCTCATCTCATGAAGCATTCTCCTTTATGGATAGGTCATCTGGCTACAACCAAATCAATATGGCTCTTTAAGATGAAAGAGACACTGCTTTCAAACCCTAATCAGAATCTATTATTATAAGGTCATGCCTTTCAGATTTAAAAATGCTGGTGCTACATACCAGTGGGCCATGACTCAGATCTTCAATGAACTCATTCATCATCAAGTTGAATGCTATGTTGATGATATAGTAGTCAAAAGTAAAGAAAAGGAAGACTATCTCTTCGACTTGAGAGTAGTTTTCAAATGATTAAGAAAATTTAACCTCAAAATGAATCCCCTGAAGTGTGCATTCGGAGTAGCTTCAGGGAAATTCCTTGGGTTTGTTGTCCGACATTGGGGAGTAGAGATCGACATAGAGAAGATCATAGCTATCTTAAAAATGCCAACCCCTAAAGTCTAACTAAACTCAGATCATTCTAGGGGTGGTTGGCATATCTAAGATGCTTTATATCCAATTTATGAGAAAGATGCCAGCCATTCTCAACACTTGTCAAAAAGGATGCCAAGTTCAAGTAGGATGACAAGTACCAGCATGCTTTTGAAGAAATCAAGCAATACCTGATGATGTCGCTAGTTCTAGCAGCCCCTATCATGGGCAAGCCATTGATCCTTTACACTGCTACATTAGATAACTCCCTTGGCACCTTATTGGCTTAAACCAATGATGGAGGGAAAGAAAATGCTCTCTACTACCCCAGTCATCGTCTAATTCTCGCTGATGCAAACTACCCACCTATTGAGAAGCACTGCCTAGCTTTAATCTTTGCATCCCAAAAGTTATGACATTATATGCTTTCTCATAAGGTGAATCTGATCTCAGGAATCAATCTACTGTAATATCTCATGACACGACCAACATTATCTCGATGATTAGCACGTTGTTCCATAATTATATCATAGTTTGACATCACATTCATACCCCTCCGTGCTGTGAAAGGATAGGCACTAATGGATTTCTTAGCAGCACACCCACTTCTTGTTGATTCTCCGCTTGGTGATGATCTCCCCGATGAAGAAATCATGAACTTCGGGGACACTAGCATACACCGTTGGGTGATGTATTTTGTGTCATGACCCGGCCCAAGAGCTTGGAATATCAAGGCTGGAACAGACGGTCGGACGGATAAAAGAAAGACTTACATAACATTTTCAATCTTACATAAAATCTCCAATCATACAAGATCCACTAAAATCTACAAATGATTATACAAATTGTCCATACATAAAAATTCTAACAAATTTCAGGAGAAAACACACTTTAAACATAACTCAACATGACATAATTACCTATCTCCTGAAGTTCCTTTATGGCGGTAAACATGACTTTCTCTTCTATCAGCCATTTAATTAGGATGGTTACCTGAGAAAAAAAATTTAAGCAACTAATAAATGAATATAATTCAGTGGGTCAATTATGCTATTACACTATAGTAAATAAGAAGAAAGAACTAGTATACATTGCAGTTTTTGTTGTCACATGTATATAAAAGAAATTTTTTCAAACAATCAAATATATGTGAGGTAAGTATACATAAACTTTTCATATGAGGGTCGGTATACATAAACATTTATCATATGGGGGTCGATATACATAAACTTTAACTTTTCATATAAACTTTTACTTTTTACATTTATCATCCGTCCAAGAGTCACCATCTAAATACTCATCTAAAGGACAAGTATCCATTACCATTACGATTTACCAATTTCATTGGCCCTTTTTCATCATTTACCAATTTTATTGGACCTTTTTCATCATTTGTGCAATGTGTACATTCGGCCCCCCAAGCTATAAGGGGTGAACCCGCTTCAACATACACATTCATAGCATACAATTATACCGCTATGCACATTAATTCATAATTAACTGTAAATCGATTAACTTTATAACATAATAGCGTGGAAATATGATCTAGCATTCAAGTTATTATCCAACATGAAGAAACAGTAAACTATATCACAATTTATGAAAAAGCAGGAAAATCATCACAACTTGTAGTGCAGGAAAAAGTCATAATCATTTGAACATGCGTTTCATCATAAGAAATTAAAGACATTTTTACCATAAATGTAAGAACATAATTACCCACTTTAATTTGCAGTTTTCTCTTGAACCTCTTTTCCTTTAATGGTTCCTTCCTTAATTGAAATTCCTATAACATAAAAATATTACATATTAAAGTGATTTTATTTATTGCATTAATTGATTATCATACCCCTTAAATGATTCTAATCTATTCCTTTATAATAATATAACATGTATTTCCTTTATAAGTTCTCCTAAATTTAATACTCCTCTTTTCTTATTTCTCTTTAAAATGGTTCTTGAATGATTTTAAATTAACATTTTAACTTGCATCTAACTTATATTACTTATTCCTAAATTAACTTATTCTTTGAAATCGATAAACCCTAAATTAGAATTTTAAACCTTAAGTTAGAACTTGAATTAACATTAAAATCAACTATATTAACAAAATCAGATTTTAATAAAATAAAAAATAATAAAAAATTCATTTACTTAATTACCTCTCCTTGACATGCTAAGACCCGTTACGGCTTCTTCACTCTCCACGAGGCTCGTTCGAAAGATTCCTTCCTTCTTCCCGGCTGGGACAGATGCTTGACCGATGTCAACACGAGCCGCATTCATCTTCTTCTTCCTCGACCACGCGTCGGCCATGAATTTTTCCCTTCTCCTTCCTCGACGCGTGATTTTTCCCTTCTCCTTCCTCCGATGGCTTACGAGGGGTTCACTGGTGAGTCTCCTCCTCTCTTTCTCCCTCTCTCGCGTGTTTTGGAAGTTTGGTTTCAGCAAATTGACCCCCCTCGAATTTCTTTTTTTTTTTTCTTTCTGCGGCTAACAGTATTCTTTTTTTTTTTTATTTTTTTTTTTTTCGGTTATTACAATCTCTCCCTCTTATAAAAATTTCATCCTCGAAATTAAATGACATTAATAGAAATGAATATACCTTTAATTAAACAATTGAGGATAAAGTTCTCGCATTTCTGATTCCTTCTCCCACGTAGCTTCTCGATCTGATCCATGTTTCCATAGTACAGACAAATGGAATTTCCCTATTCCTGAGATGCTTGACATCATAATCTATAATTCTTTTTGGCTCCTCCACAAATGTGAGATCAGGTTGAATATCAATAAGATCAGTAATAATCTTGTAGGCTTCATCAGTGATATATTTTTGTAGAAGAGAAATATGAAACACATTGTGCACTCCTTGCATGTGAGAAGGTAAAGCCAGTCTATAAGCCACTTTCCTAATTCTTTCCAAAATTTTATATGAACCAATATAGTGTGGGCTTAACTTTCCAACTTTATCAAATCATTTTACACCTTTCATGGGGCTGACTTTAAGAAATACAAATTCTCCCACTTCAAACTCTATTGGCGATGTTTAGCATCATAGTATTTCCTCTGTCTATCTTGAACAGTTTTTAATCTATCACGAATCAATCGATCTTTTTAGTAGCTTCATCTACTACATCTGCACCAATGATTATTCTTTCACCTATCTCCACCCAACAAAGCGATGTTCTGCATTTCCTTCCATACAATACTTCATAAGGAGCCATACCGATACTTGCTTGAAAGCTATTATTGTAGGCAAACTCAATTAAAGCCAAATAAATTTCCTAATTTCCACCAAAATCAAGGATACAAAGTCTAATTAAATCTTCAACTATTTGAATTGTTCTTTCTGACTGGCCATCAGTTTGAGGATGGAATGTAGTACTGAAAGTAAGCTTCGTACCTAAAGATTCTTGAATTTTTCTCCACAGTCTAGATGTAAATCGACCATCTCGATCGGACACTATAGATTTTGGGATACCATGTAACTTCACGATTTCATCAACATGCTTCCTTGCTAGCTTTTCAATAGCATCAGATTGTTTGATAGGTAAAATATATGCAGATTTAGTCAACCTATCAATAATGACCCAAATAGCATCGCAGCCTCTTCTGGATCTTGGTAAGCCAACCACAAAATCTATAACAATATCATCCCATTTTCACTCAGGTATTGGCAAGGGCTGTAAAAGTCTACTTGGCTTCTGATGTTCAGCTTTAACCATTTAACATGATTGACATTTATAAATAAATTCAGCTACACTTCTTTTCATTCCTGGCCACCAAAATATTCCTTTAAGATCTTGATTCATTTTGCTACTGCTTGGATGAATTGTATAATTAGAATGATGTACTTCATGCAATATGTCTTTCCTCAAATCTCCACCATATGGAATGCAAACTCTGCCATGATACTTCAGTAATCCCTCTTCATCGATTTTAAAGTCTTCTGTATGACCTACTTTTACCAAATCTAAAATTTTTTGAAAGTCATCATCTTGAGGTAAAGCATCTCGTATTCTGTCTTTCAAATTTGATTGTATAGCCATTTGATTTAACAATAAAACATGATCATCTGTAGATTTAATAATTAAAATTTCTAATTTTTTTAAATCTTTAATCAACTCCTCATGTTGAGAGATCAACCAATAAACACTACAAGATGTTTTTCTACTTAGAGCATCAGTAACTACATTTGCCTTCCCTGGATGATATTGAATATCCAAATCATAATCTTTAATAAGTTCCAACCATCTCCTTTGCCTTAAATTTAGCTCCTTCTGGGTAAAGATATATTTCAAGCTTTGATGATCAGTGAAAACTTCACACCTTACTCCATATAAATAATGCCTCCAAATTTTAATGCAAATACCACTGCTGCTAGCTCTAGATCATGGGTTGGATAATTCTTTTCATGATTTTTCAATTGCCTTGAAGCATAAGCAATCACTCTTCCATTCTACATAAGTATACATCCCAAGCCTCTTAATGATGCATCACTATAAATTTGAAATCCTTCTATCGTTGATGGAATAGTTAGTACTGGTGCAGCCATTAAACAATTCTTTAATTTTTGATAAGCCTCATCACACTGATCTGACCATTCAAACTTGACTACTTTCTGAGTTAGCCTCGATAGTAGCATCGCAATCTGTGAAAACCCTTCAACAAATCTCCTGTAATATCTTGCCAACCCTAATGGTATCGGTCTTATGCTGAAGGCACCTACAATACCCCAAGACACTTATTATCCCCGAGCTCCTGGAGATTTACTCATAGTAAGCCATCATTTCTTAACTGTAATAATAAATTTTTTTACTAACTCTATCATAATTCGAGCTTTGTCAACGTAGCATGAGCACATATTGAATATCGAGGACATATTCTGACGCTATTTTGGGAGGGTGGAGGACACAGAGTTTCAGCAATCAATCAATGAGAATGAGGGATTGTGCACGGAGCTGCAACTCAACATGTATATTTTTGATAGCCGGTACAGGGACACTAGAATTTCAGGTACTTCATCGTCAGTGTAGCCGGATGAGCCGGCGATGGATATTGGTCCATCATCTCCACCAGTGGTCGGACCATCTACATATACATTCAAATAGTCACCACAGTATTCGTAGCAGGGAGCTATGTGGTCACAGATGCACCCTTGGCAGCAACTAGTTCCTCCTACATATGAGCCTCCCTCATTCCATATGACACCCCCGTATGGACTGTATCATGGTTTGTCGCTTCCGACATAGTCCCGATGTACCTAGTACTACACACCTGGGTTACTCGCAACAACCATCTGAGCAGGCTGAACAGGGGGACCAGCAGCTGGAGCATCATCTACGAGATCGTCCCCGACGACCACCTGCCCATTACACACCCAGTAGTGATGTGATACCGCATAGCATGCATCATCAGAGATAGTCGTCTGTACTATTATCTTATGTCCATACAGGATTACTTTTTGTTGTATGTGTGCTTATCTTATTATATCCTATCTCGCAAGCATCACAGACTCAAATGGAGACGACCGTTATAATTTGTTTGGATGCTTCAGCATCTGATAGATTATTAAATCAACTGCTTGCTTTGTCCGTCTATTATAATATCCTGAATGAGCCTTTTTATGGGACTTATTTGCAAGGTTCTTATGTAAAACTTCCGTTTTGAAGATTGGTGAATTCCAATCCATATAAAATATAATGAATGATGTTAACTTGTATCACTATAAACTTGGTTGCATATTAAAAATTTCTTTTTTTTTTTTTGTTTTGCTTGTCTCATGTTCATATTTTATGAAAGTATTTTTGATTTAGAGGAAAAATTTTTTGAGTGGGGGTATTATGATTCAAATTTGATCTTGATGAGTTATATTGTTATCAAATTTTTTTGAGATGATTGTGATATAGGAGTTGATTGTAGCCAAACTGAGAAGAAAGTGGTGGTGCAGAGCAGCTTGTAATACACTTTTTTCAGATTAGAAATACTCTTACACAAGATGTCTGTAGTACATGCAATCATTAGGGTTTCATTGCAACTTGTTAATGGGACTTGTACATGGTATTTAAGGTTTTGAGTGACTGTCTTTATAAGAAATTGGGAGAAAAATCAACTAATCTCAAAGTTCACCTCATTATGAGTAGCACGCCTTGTGCCCTCTAATTATGTGACCATGTAGTTGTTAACATATATTTCAATTAGTTTGAAGAGCATTCAAGGCTTGTTGTGCCACACAAATTTCATTAATTTGTATTTTTTTTATCTTAAAATGTTCCTCATGACAAAAGGAGTTGAACAATGTAAAAATAGTGAGATGGTATCAAATATTTTAATTATTGGTTTAAGAGGAAATGAATCTCTTAAGAATTTTTTTGGCCAATATACTTATCAAAGCTTCTATATGTCATTTGTAAAACTACTTGTGAGATTGTTGCTTATCATATAATATATTCAAATCTTTTAAACAAATACAATTGCAGCTCCGAACTTTCATCTTAGTGCCACAATTTCCGCATCCGTTTGCAAAATATACTGCACATCGAGCCGTAATCATAAATTTTAACCAACATAAAAGCTTTAAAAAATTTTGTCATGATTCCAACGATACATATTTTGCTCAATTCTGACACCGTATGACTCCGATAAGCATAAAATACGATTGCTACTCCGAACTTTCAGCTCCGAGCCCTAGTTTCCGCGCGCATTTGCAAAATTTGCTACGCATCGAGCCATAATCATAACCTTTAACCAACATAAAAGTTGTATAAAATTTTGTTATGATTCCAACGATACAAAGTTTGCTAAAGTCTGACACTGTATGACCCCGATACACGTGAAATATGATTGCTGCTCCGATCTTTCAGCTCTGCGCCGTAGTTTCCGCGCGCATTTGCAAAATCTGTTTTGTATCGGGCTGCAATCATAAACTTTAACCAACATAAAACTTGTAGAGAATTTTGTTATGATTCCAACAATATAAAATTTTTTTATTCCTACACCGTATGACTCTGATACGTGTAAAATATGATTGCTACTCCGAACTTTCAGCTCACAGCTCACAAGATTTGCAAAATCTGCTGTGCATCAAGCGGCAATCATAATTTTCAACCAACATAAAAGTTGTAGAGAATTTTGTTATTATTCTAACGATACAAAGTTCGCTCAATTCCAATAACGTATGATTCTGATACACGCAAAATATGATTGCTGCTTCAAACTTTCAGCTCCGCGCCGCAGTTTTCGTGCGCATTTACAAAATCTGTTGTGTATAGGGCCACAATCATAAATTTTGACCAACATAAAACTTGTAGATAATTTTGTTATAATTCCAACGATAAAAAATTTGCTCAATTCTGACATCATATGACTCCGATACGCTTAAAATACAAGAACTGCTCAACATTTTTTTAAAAAAAAAAATTAATTACAACGAGTCGTCCATACGACGGATGACTGGCACTAACATGCCACGTCGGCGCCAGTCGTCTGTCCAACGGACGACTAGCGTGGACCAAGCGAGTCGTCCATTGGACGGACGACTTGCGCCGACGTGGCATCCACGTTGGCGCCAGTCGTCCGTCATACGGACGACTTGGCCTATTCTGCTAATTTTTTTGTACCTAAATTGCTAATTACGATTAATATTAAACCTAATCTAAAAATTTTGCCAAAAAATTTATCTTAAAATAAATAAATATTTTATATTTTTTATGAGTCATATAACTTTTGAAGTTTTTTTCAAAAGTATTATTTTGATTTTTTTGAAAAAATTATTTAAAATATTGAGGCTCAATATTCTTTACAATAGTCATAAAAAATTAATAAATGATAATTTTTATGATATTTTTCTACTAATTATATTTAAATACTTTAACATTTTACTATTTTATTTACTTTTTTAATCAAATATTTTTATTGTTTTAAATTTATTTACAAATTGAAATCACAAAATTTCATGAATGCGTATTAAATTTTTTTAAAATCATTCCAATCAAATGGTTTAACATCAACCCGAAAATCTGCAAAATGAGAAATTCTTTGTAATACAAATATGAATTATGTTTTAAATCTTCATCTTCATAAAAATTCCTGAAACGTCTACAAACAGGATTAGAGCATTCTACTTCTTCTTCTATAGCCTTTTAGATTAATATATTATAGATTAGGTATAATTTGAAAATTGAATCAAAACATTTCACCGTTAATGGAGCAATCAATCTCACATAGGGGAGCTTTCCTCCCTCTTGTGCTCACTCTCCACCATTCGATACATCTCTCAATTGCCTTCTTTGTTTTGCCAAAACCAATTTTTGTATTAAGATTCCTCAAACTAGTCAACGACTCCGCCTCGGGCTTAGTGTAAGACGCCGGAGATTTCACGGCGCAAACGAAGCTCAATCGTGTCCATAGCCACTCCGATACATCGCGGAAAGCCATGATGACAATCGCAAGATGAACTTTACGGACTTCTTCAAGATGAAAAAGACGGAACACTCGCCATGAACCGTTCGCCCTGCTATAACATACCATCGGAATTGATCGAGAACGCCTGGATCTTACGCGGCGGCGAAATTGATGGCTGGGAGGATGGAATCTAGCGAGGAGGTAGTAAAGGCTCAACATCGTTAGCCAAACTCCGACAAAAAATTCAGCGTGATGAGGAGAGGAGTAGGACCATGTGTTAGGTGCGGAGCTAGACCTCCACTTCTCTAATTTCGGTTTGGATGAGTTTATATATTAGTGGACGGATGCCGGTGATTAACACAAGTTTGCGAATTGTTATTTTTTTATCTAAATTTTAGCGTGTTATGAATTTATCGTTATTTATTTATTTTATATATTCAAATAGTTTAAGTTCACCATAAATCATTTTAAAAAAATATAAGTCTATTTTTAAAACATAATTGCTACATATTTATTTATTTTATTTACTCTGATACTTATCATTCTTATTTTTTATCGCATTCAACTTAAATATTAATATTTTTCTTACAAGGCAATATTATAAATTATGCAACATCACTCATTTAACTTCAATTTTATAAAATATATTTATCTTTTGTTGGAAAGTTCCTAGTTAAGATAATTATAACTATTTATAAAAAAAATAAATGTAACTTATTATAAGAAAATAATTTTTTAGAGTTATTAAAGAAATCATAAAATTCTTTTATTTTAAAAATAATAATAATATAATTATTATTGTTGTATGCTAAAAATATTTTAGAGTAAAGTTTATGTCTTATTGTTGCAAAATCCGTCACAGATATTTAAAGAGTGAACAAGAAAACTCTAGAAATTTTAACGTGAAAAACCTCAAAAAGAGGGAAGAAAACTACGAGTTTATAAAACTTTCACTATATAATTTTTTTAAACAAGTTTTAATAATGGGATTACATAATTGTATATGAGAAGAACAATGGAATCCCAAAATCACAACACTATATAGTCATGTTGTTCAAATTGTTAGTGGTAGTAGATGATGGTGAACAATGGGAAGCATCGATGATGAAGGTCGTCATGATGTGAGATGGAGATTAATCGGTGGCAAGGTTGACAATCAGTGGTATCGATTGTCTTGGAGGATTTTCAAGCTTTAGAGCTCTCTCTCTCTCTCTTGCTTGACATCCTCTATGAGGAATGAAAGCTATTTATAGATTGAAGGAGTGGCGTCTACCATATACAAAATCGAACCACTCCACTTCATGGACTAATGATTTCTTTGATCATTTGATGTATTTAAGTATTTGAATGCACAAATGAAATCAATTATAATATCTTGGGCTTGTTGATTCAAAGAGAGCTCGATTTGACTATAAATACTTTATATTTGGAAGCTATTTAGGATTTAAGCGATATCCCAAAGTTTTGAATATTTTAAGAGCTTGATCTCGAGGTTTCAACTTTCGACTTGCTTTTAGCATCAAGAGCTTCGAGTAATTTTAAGTGTCATATCGGTTGCCCTGGATGACATTATCTCAATCATCCAAAATATATATCAAATACTTGAAAATAGTAAATTCTTCAATGAAATTTGAGGGTCCATTAACCACACATTTTGAGAGAATAGATCTTCATGGGAGCACAAGATTATGACTACGGAAGCGTCTGCGGATGTGTGTTATCTTGGGTGTGAGATTTTGAGGTTAGGGACCCATCGGGTCTGAGCAGGCTTCATGATGCTCGCGGCGCCTCCATGGCTTGACGCCAGTATCCTACAGAACTCAGCGCCTCGCGGGCGTGGTTATAGCGGACCGCAGGGGAGACCACGGCATGCAGGCTTGGCGGTCATATGGCCAGCCTCGCATGGGAATGGATGGAGGGGTGGGTGCTCTGTAAAGCGGGTTGGGTATGGTGGAATAGTCCAGGAGTGGGTCGTCTGAGCGTGAGTGTGGCGGGATGAGCGTGGCGGGCCAGGTGGGCCACGCATGCCTGTGGCGCTGTTTTGCCATTTTGGCCCGTTTTTGCCCGTGTTGGCCCGTTTTGGGCTATTTTTAGTGATTTTTGACCTTTTTGCCCTTATAGGGGGTCTATAAAAACCCCCCTAGGGCCAAGGGAGAAAACACCTTCTCTTTTTCTTGAGAGAAGGTCATTTGGAGGAGGTTAAGGCCCGCGATACATACGTCGTGTCTATAGTTTTCCCTCGAAAGAGTTGTCAACTGTACTCATTGGACCGACCGGGTTTGGAGATGATCAAGGCGGCAGCATTGTCTATGATTTTTCCTCGAAAGAGGTGCCAACTCGTTGGACCGTCGAGTTGAGGTGATCAAGGCAGATATATCGTCGTTCTACGTTTCCCTCGAAAAGCGTCAGACTCGTCGAACCGTCGTTGAGATGATCAAGTCCACATACATTGTCTACATTTTCATGGGAAGAGGTGTCAAGCACTCGTCGACAATCAGGTTGAGGTAATCAAGAGCGATAACGAGGGTTGTGATCTCGGCAATGGTAAGCGAAGTAATGGCGGTGGTGACTTCGGCGTTGTCGGCGAGATAACCAGCGATGATGGTGGCTCGATGCCGATGATGGTGGCGGCATGACCAGCAGCAATGGCCGGCAATAGTAAATCTGACCTTAGCGGCAAGCGGGTGTTACGTATGTCAACAATTGCGCGTCGGGTCAAAAGCAGGCAATGGCGGCATGTGGTAGCAAATAAAAATGCTTGCGTCTGGTGCGGTAACAGCGTGGTTAAGCAGCGAACAAATGTCCAGCGGCGTAGTAGCCGATAATCGATAATGCGTTAAGCATCAACCGTCAGCAAAGATAAGAAAAGCGATAGTGGTAACCAGCGATTCTGATAATTGGCGCGGCGCTATAATAGTTAGCGGATAATAAAGGTCGCGAGAAAGCATGAGCAAAATCCAGTGCGGCCATCAACGAGATACGGCGTAACGATAAGTGATGGACAAAATTACGATAGTTGGCCCGGTGACCAGCTAGTGGTAGCAGCAACGGTGGCAGCAGCAATAGCGGCAGTAATCGGCAATTGATGACAAATGAGTAGTCAGCGGATGGATGATAGTGGCGAAATTACAGCAATGTGTAGCGATGGCCGGCAACAGTAATCGGCAGCGATAATCGCGATGAGATTTTGACTATCCGAGGTTGTTTATCGAGTGTGACTTCGATGGCGACAAATGATATTAATGGAAGAGGTTGAATCCGTATTTTTAATCAAGGTTATTTGTCGAGTGTTACGATTAAATTAACTGTGTGGAGGAGGCGTGGAAGTCCAACAAGGACCTTTTGACCTATCCTAGGTTGTTTGTCAGAGTGTGACTCGATGGCGTTAATCTGTATGGAAGAGGTTGAAATGAATCCGTTGAGAATTTTGACCCATCCGAGGTTGTTTATCAGAGCATGAAGACGTTAACCTGTGTGGAGGAGGCCGTGGGAAGTCTACCAAGGACCTTTTGACCTATCCTAGGTTGTTTGTCAGAGTGTGACTCAATGGCGTTAACCTATATGGAAGAGTTTGAATTGAATTTGAGGATTTTGATTATCGAGGTTGTTTGTCGAGTGTTACTTGATGACGTTAACCTGTGTGGAAGAGGCCATGGAAAGTCCACCAAGGACCTTTTGATCTATCCTAAGTTATTTTTCAGAGTGTGACTCGATGACGTTAACCTGTATGAAAGAGGTTGAATTGAATCCGTTGAGGATTTTGACCCATCTGAGGTTATTTATCATGCGATGACATCGTGTGGAGGAGGCCTGGAAGTCCACCAAGGACCTTTGACTATCTAGGTTGTTTGTCAGTGTGACTTCGATGCGTCAACACTATGGAAGAAGTTGAATCTGAGGATTTTGACCCATCAGGGTTATTTGTCGAAATATTACGATGATGTTTACAGTGGAAGAGGTAAGTCCACCGGACCTTTGACCTATCTAGGTTGTTTGTGAGTGTTACGACGTTAACTTGTATGGAAGAGGTTGAATTGAATCCAAGATTTTGACCTATCCAGTTGTTTGGTGACTCAATGCTTTGTATGGAAGAGGTTGGGTGAATCGAAATTTTGACCTATCCAGGGTTTGTCGGTGTGCAGATGAAGTTAACCATGGAAGGTTTGAATCCACTAAGGATTTTGACCTATCCAGGTTGTTTGTCGAAGTTTTACCCAATGGCGTTAACTGTATGGAAGAGGTCGAATTGAATCGCTAAGGATTTCTAACTATCAAAGTTGTTTGTCGGATGTTACCCGATGGCGTTAACGTATGGAAGAGGAATTGAATTGAATCGGAGAATTTTGACCTATCCGAGGTTGTTTGTGAGGGGTGTTACCCATGGCGTTAACGTATGGAAGAGGTCAATTGAATCAAAATTTTGACCTATCAGGTTGTTTGTCGTTTTACCCAATGACATTAACATATGGAAGAGGCCGTGGGAAGTCCACCAAGGACCTTTTGACCTATCCTAGGTTGTTTGTCAGAGTCTTTGCTCGATGACATTAACCTGTATGGAAGAGATTGAATCAAAACATCCGTTTGTGGTTGTAGCCAAAGTTGCTCTTTAAACTTGGTCTTATTTTTCCATGAGTATGATTGGAAAATCATAATTTGCAAAGCTATATCTCTTCTCAATATTGAAATATCCTCCAACTTTGACTTGTTTCTTGGGATGGTAATCGATTTGATGCTTAACATGGGCGATTTTCTGAGATTAAGAGTTGCCCCCCAGTTTTCGACAAAATCTGAAGGAACAAAGTTTGATGAATCCTCATCTTATGCTCCTTAAAAGCAAATGCTCCACCTCGATGGTGGTTTGATCTGTTGGAAAACTTGGTCCATAAAAGATGAAATAATGGGAATCATTTTCCACGATAAAACTGTTGTGTGCTAGAAAACCAGTTATGGTAGAGTAAAAGTTTATTTATTTTAAATTTAACACATAGGTATTTAAAGAGTGAACAAGAAAACTCCAGAAATTTTAACGTGAAAAACCTCGAAAAGAAGAGGGAAAAAACCACGGGGCCTAGCTCAGTAAAATTCTTCCACTATATATTTATTTTGGAGTACAAGTTTTCTTGATAACGGGATTACATAATTGTATATGAGAAGGGTTGACAATGGGAATCCCAAAATCGGACAAATATTTATATAGTCATATTTTTATTTGCTATGGTAGCGATGATGGTAAAAACATCATGAAGGTCATCATGATGGTGGCCAGCCCGATCATTGTGAGATGTGGCGGCTATGGCCGGTTGCGGTGGTTGACAAGCTGTCAGTGGTAGCTTGTGCTTGGATGATTTTCAAGCTTTCTCTCTTCTCTTTCTTGACCTCCCCCATATGAGAAATGATGTATTTATAAATTGGAGTGGCGTCTTAAATACATGCAAAATGAACCACTCTTACGACTTATGATTCCTTTGATCATTTGATATATATTTTAAGTATTTGAATGCTCAAATGAAGTCGTAATTGTAATATCTTGGCTTTGGATTCGCTTTCGAGTCAATTTGACTATAACACTTTATATTTGAGAGTTAGGGATTTAAGATATCCCAAAGTTTTAAAAGAATATTTTAAGAGCTTGATCTCGACTGTTTTCATCACTTGCTTTTAGCATCAAGATTCGTGCTTTGACTAGCAGTATTTTAAGTGTCATATTAGTTACATTCTAATAAATTTTATTATTAAAAAAAGAGAGCAATAACTACGTATCATCTAAAAATTAAATAGTGAAAAATCACCTCAAATAGTGCCTAAAAGTCTATTTGAGATCATTTTTATTTTATTTTTTTTTTAAAAATATATAATGTGTTTTTATGTTTTTTAAATAATTTTAAAGAAATAAATCAAGTTATAAATTAAAAAACTTAAAATAATTTTTAAAAATTTTAATAATTTTTTTTTAATATATTATCTTAAACATCACATCATCTGCATTATTTTAATAATCATTTTATTCATGGATAAATATCATTATTATCTTATTTATCTTTAATATGCCCAATCAAGATCATCATTATCATCACATAAAATAAAATTAGCATTTTTAAGATGTCAAATATATTTATATTTAATATTAAAATATAAATAACATAAATAAAAGTTAGCCAAAACAACTTCTCATTCTCCGTAATATTCTCAAACTCATCCGAGAATCATTCTTTTATTTTAACAATTCAATTCAAACCTCAAAAATCATATATATTTTTTAATAATAAATTCAAATTCTCTAAATCCATCGCACGTATCTGGCAATACATTAAAATCTAACTATAATTCCATGCCTCGTTTAATCACTTATATTATCAATTAATTAATTAATTAGAATGTCAACATGTGCTAGTCTGATTTATTTTATTTTATTTTTAAAAAAAGGGCTCTGTAAGGCAAGAACTAGTCCTCAGGCATGACTTTGCCCATACAAAAGAAAAAAAATATTAACATAACACAATTCTGCGAAAAAAAAAATATCAGTGCAAAACATTATCGTAGTCATCCACCTTTGTTCTCCAAAGAAGAGCCTTTCCTTCGAGTAGTGACTCGGAATCCTGTCTGTAGCCTAGCAGTACTCCACCGTGATGATGATGATGGTGATGCAGTGATGGGCTATTCTTCTGCTATTGTTGTCATCTCTTAAGCTTCTCCCTCATATCGTAAGCATCCTCGATTCCCAATCATGGATCTAGTAGCCAAGGGTGGAAGCGTAAAGATTGAAAGCGACGTTCTGCGTTCTTGGCGAGACCAAGGTTTCTCTCCGATCAGATACCATATGACAAAGAACTGATACCGGGATCTCTCGAGCGGATTAATAGAAATGGGCCGGAGACCGATACAAATGAAAAGAAAAAATAAAGCCTCATAAAAGATCGATTATTTATATCTATTTTTTACATATATTTATTATAAAGAAAAATTTGGATGAGTAGAATAATAAGAATATCTTAGTATTGCACAAAGTTCACACAATAAAAGAGTTTGAGAGACCTCAGGATTTTTATATGGAAAACCCAAGAAGGGAAAAATCACGGGGTATAGCCCACTTAGAAATAATTTCACTATATTAGCTTTTCTTATAATTATTATCCTTTATCCAAAGTTGGAAAGGATAACACGAATAAGTTTTGTGACAAGGTTCACTCGATTAGCGAGAAAGGCCTTGCATGAGGTGATAGTCTGATGATCCGACGAAAATTATCGAAAGATGGTCCAAGTTGCAAATCGAAAGATAATTGATGGCGGTTAGTAATGGCGATGGTGAGCAATGGTGATCAATATATCGGATGGCGGTGGTGATGGTGATCGTGGCATGCGGTGACCAACAAGTGTGGTTGGCAGCCGGAGTTGCGGTGGTGATTTGGTGGCCATCTGCGGTGTTGACTTGCAACGGCGGCGGGTGACCAATCGTGGTGGCGGCAATGGTCGGCGGCGGTGGCGTCGGTGCGATGGATAGTGGCGATGTGGTGATGGTGGCGATGGGGATGGCCGGTGGTGGCCTACGATAGCGGCCGACGGTGGTCGATGATCATCCGACGATTGTCGGTTGGTGGCCCGATTATGCTTTAAGATTCTTCCAGTCTCAGAGTTCTCTGCTTTCTTTAGCTTTTGACCCCTCATGTGAAGAATGAGGGGCTATTTATAGATTATGGGATTGACATTTATGTAAATACAGGCAAAATCCAAACCACTCCATCGGACGGCTCAAAATAATTCCTTCGATCATCTAATGCATTTTAAGTATTTGAATGCTCAAATGAAGTTAGAATTAAGAGATCTTAGGCTTGTTAGATCGTCAAGATGCTCGATTTGACTATAAACATTATATATTTAGGAGCTATTTAGAGATCCGAGTGATATCCCAAAGTTTTCAATTATATTTGAAGTTCTTTATCTTGGTTAGTCTCGACTCAGAATCAGATTGCTATCTATATCAAGATTCATCATCAACTAAAAGTATTTTTAGTGACATATTAGTTGCCCCCAATTTTTGGATGATATCATCTCTATCATCCAAAAGTACAGGTCAAGTCGACAAATAATTTTCTAATAATTGATTATAATTTTAAGAAAATTATTCAGCTAATAACTTTGTTTATGTTAATGAAATTGCAGATTCATTAACCTTTAAGGTAGATATAGTTTGAGAGAATAGATCTTCATAGGCGCACAAGATTATGATCATAGAAGCAGGTGCAAGAGACAAATCACATGGGTGCATGAGGCCATGAATGCATGGGCAAGCAGAGCGACGGACGTGCGAGGTTGTGAGCAACTTAATGCAGGCACACACATGGGAACATATAGGGACGTTGGCACGCGGGGCCCTGAGCGTGCATGGCCATGGTCACGGCGTTACAAGAGACCATGCAAAAGGGCGTGGATCGCAGGTCGCATGGTAAGCGGCCGATTCTGAGGCGTAGGATCGCGGGTGCATACGAGTGCTCACGGGCATGTAGGGCCATGAGATCACGCACATAAGCCGGAGGCTATGCAGGCTCAGTGCTCCCCAGCGTGCATCTGATGCAACACACTGCGGCAAATGCATGCTAGTGAGTGCAAATGATGAAAAATTTTGATTTTATTTTATATTTTCTCTTAATTTTCTTTGTTATTTTCTTCATTTTTTTCACTTTTCTGAAAGGAAGATGATATTTGAGAGTAGAAATTTTAAAATCTATTTAAATATTTCCAAATATTTTTTTTTTTGCCCATATTGTGGATCTATAAATACCTCCCTTGGGAGACAGTTTCTCCCATATGCTTCAATGTTCTCCTGTTGGATGAGAAATTATTCAGAGAAGTTTGGCTAAAGGTAATTAATTTTTTTCTTTTGTCAATAAAGCTTTGACTTTCTTCTGAAAAGTAGGTTATTTGCTTTGTTGATTAAGACTAGTAGTTCATATGGAGAGGCTTCAGTTTTCCCTTGATAGAGGCGTCAATTGTCTTCGTTAAACCGATGGGGTTTGAGAACGATCTTTGCCCATAGTTTACATGGAGAGGCTCCAGTTTTCACTCAAAAGGCGCATCAATTGTCCTAGTCGGACCAACTAGGTTTGGAGGTGATCAAGGCTCGTAGTTCATGGCGAGACTCCGATTTTCCCTCGAAAGAGGCGTCAATTGTCCTTGTCAAACCAACCAGATTTAGAGGTGATCAAAGCCCATATCTTCTACTTTTGTTTTATAGGAAATTGATTTTCTTGAAACTCCAACAGATGGTTAAACATTGACTTGATGTGGCGAAAGCATCGATTAATAACCATTCTTTAAAAACTCGGAAAATCTAGCGGTAATTTTAGAGTATCATTAGAGAAATAGCTTCTTTTATGAACTCATACGTATACATATATTTTCATCGGATCATAGGCAAAAGATTATATCCAAAACTATATGTGAAAATAAAGTGAGGAGAGGATGTTATTAAGGTAAGTGAGTGAGTTACTTTACACTTCTCGACCTTTGTCTTTCTCTCCTCTTTTATTTCATACTTATTATGCATTTTCACAAGATGAAAAAATAAAACTAGCATAACGATATATATATCATCCACTATCAGTTTTATAGTTTAATGCTGTGAAAATTTCATTTCCCAAATGAGTTGGTGGCTCTTGTTGCCAAAAAGTCTGATTAGACACCTTTTTCTTTGTAATGATACATTATTATTTCTGAGATGATTCTTCATACTGGACTATGATTCCCTTCGACTCCTGAATTGATTGAGATTTTTAAAATATGTGTTTTAGTTTTATCATAATTTTCATTTCGAGCTCTAGTGATCATTATTGGTTTGACTGTCTTCTTTAAAGAGCGTGGTGTGACTTTGAACATCATGTACTTATGCATAATGTGTAGGTTCACATGTGATGCTCAGGGATGTGTTTCATATCGAGGTATAAAAAATTAGATAGAATTTTTAGAATGGGTCTATCTAAAAGTTGGTCTAATGGGTTCTTTTTCGTGAAAAATGAGTGGGGTCTCCCTGAGAGATGGGGAAGATTGAACAACCTTCCAAATCCATTACTGATTGAAGAGAATGAAATCCTAAAATCTCTCAATGTTCCTGATGTAGGAAGCTTGCAGCATGAGTTATCTCACATTATCAAGTATATAATTGAAGATAGAATGTTCAAGGTTGGTCTTTCTATTCAGGCAGGGAGGTCTTATGCTCTTCAACTGAAAATATCAAGTAAAGGTAATGAAAGGTCACCTCATATTCACAGAATTCTTTCAAAAAGCCCGTTATGAAATCATGGTGACAACAATGCTTCTTCTCAAAGAAAAGAAGACATGTGCGGTCGGCACCCCTAGTAATTATTCACTTGTGGATTAGGAATTCAAGCCCTCAGCCCCTTTCCCAAGCAGGCATTCTATCTTTAGGGCGTGTCAGTAGGAATTGCACTACTCTTGATTAGAGATAAGTCCCAGTTAGCACTTTCTCATAGTCTTTAGGTGGTTCAATCTATTTTGCCACAGTTACTCGAGTCATTTCTTTGGAAGATGTATGCATTCTTTCTAGCATGACTATCGCAAAACCACGGACAACCCGATCGGTTGACATGTTACTTGCTAATGTGTTGCCTAGTGGTCCTTTTATTTAGAAAGATGTGAGTCCCCATATTTTCTTCCCAATCACCGCAAATTGAATGTCACCCCTTTGGTTGGATAGTTCTCCTCTTGGTCGGAGAAACTACTCCTTTTGGATCGGTAAATCTGAGCTAGACCAAGGCCAACATGACCCCTACTTAGTGCAGTCCATTGAAAATCGATGGGATCCATCAAATATAATTAAAAATGAAACTAATTTGGACTATCTTTGAGCTTATCTAAGTCCCCAGCGACATTCACTCAGTAGTCAACCTTAGGTTGAGTTCGATCCATTGCCTCACCAACTGATCTCCCCAGCGACTGATCCCTACTTTGTAAGATGTAAGTCTACTATGCTTTCTTCCTAGTACAGTTGTTGCACACTGAAAGGCAACCCATCTGGCTGGATAGTCCTATTATGTGGTTGGTGGACTACCCCTTTGGATTGGAAAATCTGAGCTAGACCAAGGCCAATATGTCCCCTACTCTGTGGTCCATAAATGCGAGGTCATCTCAAAATTAAAATTTTAAAATCAAATAAATTCAACCCTCCTCCCCAGTGGAGTCAAATTAAATAAAAAAATAAATCTAACTAACCTCCCTAGTAGATTCAAATTAAATAAACAAATTAGTCAGCTTCTCCTCAGTGTGATGCAAGTCTTTCTAGTTCCCCAATTAAACCAATTTGATCCAACTTGAACTTGCTCCTCTAAAGGAGGGTTCACTCTTTTATCCTCAGTGGAACACCAAATCATAAATCAACAAATCAAATCAAGTTTCTCACCAAGCGAGATGCAAATTAAATCAAACCTCTTATCCTCAGTGGATAACTTGAACCTTTTCCATTAGTGGAAGGCTCACATACTCAGTACCTAGAAGATTCTTCCTTCACTCTCTTATGTCTTAGGCATAAATAGAGTTGCATTGCACTAAGCTCTTGATTACTTCTACACCTTTGGTTTAAGAGTAAATCATTTATGTTAGTGCTTGCGATCATTCGAGCGTGGTTGATCATCTCGGCCAACACTAATACGTGTGGTATGCCTTGTCAGTCACACCACACCTATTGGACGCCCTTTGTTGACCTCACTTTTGGGGTGACCTTTCAACTTCTCCATCTTAGACATATGGACTCCTCTAAACACTAAGAGTTTCTTAGTCTTAAGACACTTCTAGTGATTAGGTGAACACTTAAACTAACCCTAGAGACTTAGGAGAGTTAGCCATGAATGAATGTCTTGCCTTAGGGATATTAGGAAAACTTGCCTACACTTTTGCTTGAACTAAATCCTTACTTCCTTCTTTCAAGTCAAACTTCAAATTCAAACCAACTTCAAATTCAAATCAACTTCAAACTCAAATCAATTCCAACTCAATTTATTTTCTCAAATCATGAATTAATTCCAAATAATTGAAACTCATGATCAATTCCAAATCCAAATTTTTTTTCTAAGCCCTTTGATTTCATCTTATGGACTTAGCTCAAATCAAATTTAAATCACCCCAAATTCAAAATATTTTCTCATAACCCATTTATATTCTCATTTATATTCACAAATATAAATTCAAATAACCAAAACTAAACTCAAAACTCAGGTCCAAATCCAACTTAAATCCAACTTATACTCTTTCAAGTTAAATCCTCGAACTTAACCAAACTTCAAATTCAAATCTTAAATTAGTCCAAACTCAAAAGATTTTCTCATAACCCATTTATATTATCATTTATATTCACTAATATAAATGAAATATAAATTCAAATAACAAAACTAAATTCAAAACTCAAGTCCAATTCTAACCAAAATCCAAATTATAATCTTTCAAGTCAAATCCTTGAACTTAACCAAACCAAATCATAAATCACTTCAAACTCAAAAGAGTTTCTCAAAACCCATTTATATTCTCATTTATATTCACAAATATAAATGAAGTATAAATTCAAAACTCAAGTCAAATCCAACTTAAACCCAACCTATACTCTTTCAAGTCAAATTCTTGAACTTAGCCAAATCACTTTCAAAATCCAAACCATTGGATTTTCTCTTCAAACAATCATTCCTTCAATCACAAACCAAATACTATAATCACCCAAGCAAAATCAAACTAACTTCAAGTCAAACCCATGTTTATCATATGAACTTGAAATTGTCAAATGAATCAAAACTCATTTGACTCCAAATCACTTATAATTGGATTTATATTTCAATCATAAGTCCATATGTGAGTTCAACCAAACTTGAATCAAGCATTGATCAAGCCAATTGACCCACTTAGGCTAACTTGACCCAAAGTGACCTAAAGCACCTTTTTGAGCCAAATTTTAATCCAACCCAAATTGGATTGAACAAATCCCATCTAAGCCTCACATTATGAGCAACAATCATCCTAGGATGATCAATCACTCAAATTAGGTCAAACCAAGTCAAACCTAGCCTTTGATCAAGTCAACACTTAGCCCAAATGAAACTTAAACTAGCCAAAATCCACAATATGCTAAATTGATTGAAACCATTGATCTAAACTAGTTTATAATCAATGATTGAACTTGATCAAGTCATCAATTGAGATAAACCAAGCCTAATTGGCCACTTGACCCAAGTTGACCCAAATTGACCTAAAAAGTTAAATAGGTCAAATCTTGATCTAAGCCAAATTGATTGCAACTAATGGGTCAAATTCATTCTAAATTACTTATTGAACTTGACCAAAGCTTCCATTGGTTAACTAGACCCAACCTAGCCCAATTGACTATGAACCCAACTTGACCTAAAAGGTCAAATCAACTTGAAATCAAACCAAACCAAAATTGATTGAAACCAAAGCTTGCAATAAATTTCAAATGATCAACAAGCCTAAACCAACCCATGACCTAACCCAATTGGGTCAAATGGGTCAAATTGGTCAACTTGACCCATTTGACTTAAATGAACCTAAATGAACCAAAACCAAATATAAACTAAATTGAACCAAACCAATGATACTCATGGGCTCCAAATGATCATTTGAACTTGACCTAACCTATGGTTTGACCCAATTTGATCAATTGGTCAATATAACCCAAATTGATCAAACTTGACCTAAATGGGTCAAATAGAACTAATTCAAACCAAATGAACTCCAATTCACTTGAAATTTGGCCCAACCCATTCTTAATTATTTCAAATTTTCCCAAATCAAAATCATGGTTAAGTGACCATTTTACCCTTAGGTCAAAGGGTATCCTATGATCAAATTCACTTGGAATTTGGTCATATTCTTTCTCAAGGCCACTTGGCATCCTTCTAGTGGTCCATTTAGACACCAAGGAGGGTGGTGAACATGACCCAATAACCTTGGGTCGACCATGACCCAACCCAAAGCCAAACCGACCCCTCCAATGGGAATTGGCCACTTGGATCATCCCATACATTCACCTAGCACATGTTGTTTCTATTATGCAATTTAAACATAACATCAAGCATTTTATAAACTTGATACAAAAGAATAAAAGACCGGTGCTATTGGGTATCGCTGTACAATCTGAAAAGAGAAAATGGATATAGAGCTCTACCCTTATAGATATGAAAGAATAATTATAATTTACTAATGAATAAATGCTATGGGGGCATTCTTATCTTCATTCTTCATATCTCCTTCATTTTTTTCATTTGGATGTGCTTGCTTTAAAGGCATCATAGGGCCTCCTAGGATAAAACCTTCTAGCCACTGCTCATCCTAATCCCTCATATCACTAATCCTAATTAAAGATAAATTTAATAGATTCCCCTTTGAAATACCTTTAAAATGGGACATTATTTATATTTTTTAAATTTTTTTATAATTAGTTATGAATTATAGAAGTTTTAGCCTTAAAACACCTTAATTAACCTAATTAAAACCTTAATCCTATTGGTGCCACGTGGCGTCATCGCACACTTTTCATGGTGCCGATATCGGATCAGATGCAGATTAATCTCTAAAGTGAGAGAGGATATAGTGTAATTTAATCAAAATCATCCGTTCCAATCACACAGAACAAATGGCTCATGATCTCTCTTCCTATGAGCGTTGAATGACAGAGGCCGTACACCATGGATCACTTGATTCGAGCTCACTCGAACTCAAATTCACTCCAAAATCAACCCACACCTTCACACGAGGGATCCACAAGGATCTAATGGCTAGGATTGGCTCAAATGCGAATTCTCCTCACAAAAGATGATAAAACATTTTATATTTCTATGATTAATAGAGGTAGCTTCATCTAGTAGTAAAGAGGCCCCGTTGAGTAGCACATAAGATAATTCCCTTTGGTTTGCTCAGTGGATCAACTTCCATCAATTTGGAGCTCAATGGTGATCGAAATCATAGCTCTAGTGGGTTTAAAACTTGAAGGAAGCTCTGGGTATCCTCGATGGTATGTGGAAGGTGTGTGTAAGAGGAATTGAAGTTTGGTTGAGAAATGATAAAGTTAGAATCGAGATTGGTTTTCTCTATTTTAGTTTCACATGGGAAGGCGAAATACTGAAGGAGGACAGCTTGGAATCACTCTGGAATTGCAAGGAGGTTCAAATTTTCCTTTGGAAGCTTAGACAATTTGAATGAACTAATTTCCCATGTGAATTGAGGGGGTATACCCCTTAGTTTGTTGAGGTGGATGGATGGGATTATTTCTTATTTTGGTTGACGCCCGAGTGCAGTGGTCTCCATCAAGTCTATGTGGCTGTTTGGTTGGAGGAGTGCTTGGGAGGTGGCTTAAGCTTAATCTTGGTTAATCTCTTTGCTTGGGACCTTTGGTTTCTCGGTTTGCATGGGAGGTGAGTTAACTCACCTCTCTTTTGTCCAAGGTAAGTCCTATCACACTTAGGGTGGGCTAGGAGGTTTATGGATGCACCATTTAGAAGTTTGGTGGCTGCCAAGGATGAGAGGAGAGTGGACTTTTCCATTAGAGGAAAGAATCCAATGTGGGAGAGGATCCATGAAGGATTTGCATTGGACTTGCTCCAAATTAGTTTGGGCTAATTTTGGACTGATCTATGATGGGTTTGGATCAAGTTAGGTCAGCCTCCAAAGTCCCATGGGTTAGTTTTATGGGTTTTGGCTCAATTGGGTTATATGGGTTCAATTTGGGTCATGTTGGGTTGGGTTGACCAATTGGTCACATTGGGTCAAACCAAGGCTTGTGTTAGGTTCAAATGATGATTTGAAGAATTTTGGTTCAAGTGGTTTCCAACAATTTGGCCTAAGTTTGATTTTGGTTCATATGGAATCAAATGGGCCAAATGAGTTAAGTTGACCAATTTGCCCAAATCGACCAAATTGGGTTGGGTTAAGTGTTGGTTCATGTTCAATTGGTTAATTGAAAATGATTGTAAGCTTTTGTTTGAATCAATTTAGATTTAATTTGGATTGTGGCCAATTTGACCCTTCAGGTCAATTTGGGCTAGGTTGAGTCAAGTTGACCAATTTGGTCAAATTGGACTCAATTATGGTCAAGTTCAATAATAAATTTGGAATGAACTTTAGCCATTGGTTGCAATCAATTGGGTTAGATTATGATTTGACCCATTTTAGCCTTTTAGGCCAATTTGGGTCAACTTGGGATAATTAGATAATTAGGTTTGGTTTGATTCAATTGATGATCAAGTCATATTCAAACATTGATCATGGGTTGGTGTGAATCAATGGTTTCAATCAATTTGGTGTAGAATGAGTTTTGGCTAGTTTTCATTTGGGCTAAAGGTTGACTTGGTCAAATGACTAAGTTGACTTGGTTTGCCAATTCAAGGTGATTGATCATCCTAGGTGATTGTTGATCATGATATGAGGCATGGATGGGCTTGGTTCAATCCAATTTGGGTTGGGTTAGAATTTGAGCTCAAAAGGTCTTTTAGGCCACATTGGGTCAAGTGGATCTAAATGAGTCAATTGGCTTAGTTTTTTGGCTTGATTCAAGTTTAATTGAACTTATATAGCCTATGATTGAAATATAAATTTAACTACAATCAATTTGGAGTCCAATGGACTTTACTCATTTGAAGTTTTCAAGTTAAAAGTGGGATTGACTTTGGTTGATTTTAATTTGGATAGATAATAATTATAGGTTTCATTTATATTTGGATCAATGATTGAAGGAATGATTGATTCAAAAAAAATCATTGATTTTGGCTTGGTTTGGGTGGAATTTGGTTAAGTCCAAGAAATTTGCTTAAATGATATAAATGGAATTTTGGTTTGATTTTAGATTTGGTTTTGGTTATTTGAATTTATAATTTATTTATATTTGAGAATATAAATGAAGATATAAATGATTCATGAGAAAATCACTTGAGTTTGGAGTGATTTGGAAGCAAATTTGACCAAACTCATGGATGTGGGATAAAAGGGCTTAGAAGGAAATTAATTTAGTTTGATTTATTTTTTGGTCATTGGAAGGTGGATTTCATTTATATTTATGAATATAAATGAAGTAATAAATAATTTATAAAGAAACTAATTGATTTTGTGTTGGTTTTGGTCAAGATTTGGTTAAGCTTATGGAGGTAGGTCTATGTGGCTTAAGAAGGGTCTTGGTTTGGTTTGATTTAGTTTGAATTGATTTTGATTATTTGAATGTGAATTTCATTTATATATGTGAATATAAATAAAGGAATAATTGATTTATAAAGATATCAATCAAGTTTGGGATAACTCAAGTGGAGATTTGGTTAAGCTTATGAGAGTGGGTCATATGGCTTAGGAAGGAATTTTGGAACTTGGATTTGATTTTGGGTTTCAATCATTTGGAATTGAGTTTGGATTTAGATTTGATAAATGATTGAGCGATTGAATTGATCTTCAAGAAAATCAATTGAATTGGAATTGAATTGGACTTGGCTAAGTTTAAGGCCATGAAATTCAATCATAAGGTTTATGGAGAATTTTGAGCTTTGATTTGATCATGGGATTGATTAAGAGTTTAAAAATTGATTTGGGTTTAGCATGAATTTTAAGTTTGATTCAAGAAGGAAAGCATGGATTGGGTTTAGGCTATAAAGTAAGAAAGTCTCCCTAAGTCCCTAAGGCATGACCTATCCCATGTGGCTAACCGGTCTCAGGCTTAGGGTGTTCACTTAATCACTAGAAGTTTCTTAAGGCTAAGGAGCTCTTAGTGTCTGTAAGAGTCCTCGATCTATGATGAGGAAGTTGAGAACTCACTCCAAAAGTGAGGTCAACAAAGGGCTAATGCCAAAAGAAAACTCCAGTCTAGCCTTCCAAGAAAGAAGAGACCATTGAGAATATGTTAATGAATGCTAAAGAGAATCAAAGAGTCCAAATCCATAAAAGATAGGAGATAACAAGAACTCAAATAGAAAGATTAGTAATAGTCTTAAATAAGAAGGTATAACAAAGGAGAACTCCCATGACATGGGGGAACAAACAGACCAACCAGAGAAAAGGAAGGAGCCCATCTAAAACCTATGCAGTTTCATCCCAAATCAATCAACTGCATCGAGGCTAGCCACTAGGAAGGAACTAGAAACACAAAAAAAGAAAAGTCATACGATAATAGGAATTTCAACAAGGACCCAACATAAAGAAAGCCAAGCCCACCAAAATTGAAAATCTAACGTATACTAGTAGGAAGAACTCCCATGACACAGAAGCAGTAGCAGGACCAACCATCAAGAGAAAAAGAAAGGAGCCCATCTAAAAACTAATCAAACAAGAACAAGCAAATTTGATAATCCTAAAGATCAACTACTGCAAGAAAACAAGAAAGGAACTAGAAACAAATAAAGAGCGAAGACATAGACTATAAGAACTACCAACAAGGACCCAGTGAAAGCCAAGCTCACCAAAATTGAAATCAAAAAACTAGCGGAGAACTCTCATGACATGGAGCAATAGTACCAACCACCAAGAGCAAAAGGAAGGAGCCCAACTAAAACCAATCAAAGTAGAACAAGCAATCTCAAACCAATCAACAAGACTAAACAGAAGCCAAATAGGATAAAGGAAGATAAAAAAAAAATAACAACACCAGAAAAGGAAAGCAATAAACAAGCCCATAGATAGCCAAAGAAGATGTGAATATTGGCTCAAGCTCAGATTAAAATTAACCTTCACATAATAGCTACCATCAACTCTAAAAGAAAGGGCAACAAACATTACATTAAAGTGAAGGACTTCAACATAACGACTACTAGCAATACTTAAAGAGAAGGGCAACTATAAATATAATGTATATGAATCATTAGAAACATCCAATACTTAACAAATACTCTTTCAAGCTTGAACATGCATTGGCTCGGCTCAGTTCGATTCGTTTGTAGCCCTAACCAAAATTCTTAAAAGAATTATATAAATGTGCATAAACATGCATTTAGCATTCATGAATAATAAATTTTTTTTGAAAATTAATATGTATAACCTGAAACTTTCTCTTTAATGGAGCATGACAAAAAATTTGTGAAGATGAATACATAGAACCTAAAATATTTTAAAGAACATCAAACAATGATAAATAAATAATAAAGATATGTGTAAAAGGCTAAAAGTGTGAAATCACCTTCTATGATCGAAGGAGGACTTGAGGTTCTGTGAAAATGAAAACTTGGAGATTCACATTATGATGATAAGTGGTCCATGTATAATAAATGAATTAGGTAAAAATTACAACATTATCTATGAGTAAATTATCACATATATTATTATGAGTAAAAGCTAAGAAGATTCAAAATATCTCAATATTTATTTTTAACAATAAAAACAACTCACCATATTTAATACCACATATATAGAGCATAAAGAGGTGAACAGACAACATTATTATACAAGAAAAGAAACACCAAAACAATGAATAAAGACTAACATGAGGAATATATGTGAAAGATGTGAATAATGGCTCAAGCTCGATAAAATTAATCATCACATAATAGCTATCATCAACTCTAAAAGAAAGGGCTACAAACATTACATTGAAGATCCTAATTCTATCAAATAAATATCATCACAAATGCATACTAATAGGACTTCAACATAATAGCTACCCAATACTTAAAGATAAAACATCATTACAAGATCCTACTTCTATCAAATAAATATCATCATAAATGCATATACTAATAGGACTTGAACATAATGGCTACCAAAAAAAAAAGAAAAACTATAAATATAATGTATATAAATAAATAGAATAATCAATAATCCATCTAGATTATCATCAATGCCTTCATTGCCACCAATACTCTTTAAATAGAAACTATTCAAGGACATGATAAAATGTTTAATAACCATATGACCATTAATAATACATAAATTTAGTTCAAATTTATAAAGTTTTAACTTCCAAGTTCCAAACATTGAATCCATAATATTTCAAAGTAAAAGAACTTCCTTCATCTCCTCTGCCTTCCTTGTACAACATAACATATGCAAATATTAATGTCAAAATAGTATGACTTGTAATCCATAGTGAAATAAAATAAGCTACTAACCTTTGCCTTTCTTTTAATTCCATAAAAAATTTTATACCAATCACTCATATAATAAATATTGAATAATTTCCATCCCTAAAGAAGCACGATATTGATCGATAACTCTACCACTAGCACTAAAAGTTGATTCTGAGGAAGTTGTTGTTATTGAAATAGAAAGAGCATCACATGTCATCCTTGATAAAGTATTGTATTTCAAACAGTTTGCTTTCCACCAACCTTAGGAATCAAAATTTTTTGAATTCTCATTCTCAATAAGAACACCATCATCCAAATAAACTTTAAGCTCAAATTTAACAGTGTGGTTAGTGTAATCTGTTATGATATAAGTCTCATACTTTCTCTTTTCATAAGCTGGTCTACCTTTAAAAGTTGAAGCACTTCTTAAACCACTACTTGAATCACTTTCTAAGGTGAGCTTGTCAACAATGTTAGCTTTATAATCCTCTACATACTCATTATAAAGTTCATATAAATTTTGACACTTCATCGTGCATCGAGCAATATCTTCATAGTGTAAAGAGTTGAATGTAAAGTTTATCATCTTTATTTTATTTTGAGGATCTAAAACAACGCTTATAAATATTAAAAGATTACAACTTCCCCAATCCTTATCAAAATTTTCTTTCATTCAATTTCCATTTCTCGACATGTGGGATCCACTTAGGAGTTGTCATCCAACATTTCTTTAATCCCCATAATTTTGATAAAATAAGTTGGAGGTAGGATATTGAACTACCATAATTATAAAATTGAAGCTAATTCATTGAATATAGAGCAAATGAATTTTAGTAATAGGAAAATATGCAAAGTTTAGAATTTAACATGATATCAATTTTTTGGCTTGGTTAATACTCAAGAAAAGAATAAACATCTTCTAATTTTGCCCAATCTTCTTCACTAGGATATAAAGTGTAACAAGGATCTTTATCATGAAACCTCAAAAAGACCTCCTTGAACTTTAGTGTAGAAGATAACATTGCGTAAGTAAGTAGCATTCCATCTAGTGACACAATCTAGAATCAATTCCTTCTTTGGCAAATACAACTGTTGAGCTATCTCGCTAAACATCACTAATCGATGATGTGAAGTGGTCACATATTTAACACTATATTTAACCAAATCAACCGTACTTTTAATTTTAGAATTCCCATCTTGAACTAACAAATTTAAGATATGTGCAAACAACGCACATGAAAAATTCTTCCATCAAGAGGAAGTTTTTCATGGAACTCTAAACTTCAACATATTAAGCTAGCGATGTATTGTATGTTGCATTAGCCCAGTTATTGTTGCAACTTTATTCTCATTGCCCTATTCCTTTAAACACTTGTACAAGATGTCATGTACATATGTTGCTCTATGAGGCAGAGGCACATCAACCAAGTTAAGCACTATTTTTTGAAAATTTTACTCAACATCTATAAAATGACATATCAAAATCATATAATGTATATCTTGACCCGATTTTGATCAGTTTGCACTTACTAATAGTATCTAATAAGTGTTTGATTTTTTTTCAATTTCATAGCTACTACAATCATTTTTCACAGTACTTCATGATATCTTTTCATAATGTAGACTAACAGCTTTCATGACAATGTTGAACAAGTCATATTCAACAAATCTAAAGGCAACTCATGCGCCATTATCATATGAGAAATTAGTTCTCTTATCTTAGCATGATTGTTTAGGGTTGCGTTAGGTAGTCCAACATAAAATTTGTGTCGATAATCATGACATGAATCCTTTTCATTAGTTATCTTAAGTCCCTGAAGCGGCTGTATGGATATAGTGAAAAATGTCTAGATCTGCGCATCCTGCTGTTAAATAAGCAGGGTTCCCACATTATGACAGATGTCAGCTTAGTCCATGAAACTAGAATTAGGTTAGGATCTTGAATATAGGTACTCTTACTAAATTAATGAATTAATAGATATTATGGTTCATAGAAATATAAATATTTTATGTGTTCAAGAAACTAAATGGGTTGGTGAGATAGGAGATTGATAACAGGTTTTAAACTTTGGTATTCCAAAATAAGAAATAGTGTATTTGATGATTATAGATAAAGTTTGAAGGATAATGTTATAAGTATTAATAGATGTGGATAGAATTATAAAATTTTAATTATTATTGATACTTAAGATTATCAATGTTATAAGTATCATGCTCCTCAAGTAGGTTTGGAGGTAAGCTCAAAGAAAATTTTGAATGAATTAGAGGGATTAATACTGATACCTCTTGAAGAAAAGTATTTATTGGATTTAAATGGATATGTTGGTAGAGTGGTAGAAGATTTTAAAAGTATTCACTTGGTTATGGATTTGGGTGATGAAGAAGGTATATATTAGATTTTCTTGCTTATGTCTTTGTAGTTGTAACACTTTATTTAAGAAAAGAGATGAACATATTATTACTTATAAAAATGGATCTAATAAAACACGATTGATTATTTTCATAAGAAAAAATAGATCGTTTAGATTGTAGGTCATTAAGTGAAATTTTAACTACCCAACATCATATTAATTTTAGATTTTAAGATGAAAGGTTGTAAGAGAAAAATAAATTAAATTATTATCCTAGATTAGATGGGGACACTTAAAGAACACAAATAAAAATATTTTTAAGAGCAAGCTAAATGAAATTAGAATTTGGGATGTTCATAAGGAAGCTAATGTTATGTGAAAAATATCAAGTGAAATTAAGCAGTTGCTAAATGTGCTTGGAGAATCAAAAGAAAAGCTTCTTTAATAAGAATAGTTGGTGGTGGAGTTAGAGTGTGCAAGAAAAGATAAGAAATAACTTATAAAACTTGGTTTAGATGTAAAACAAGAATTGGAAAGATATAAAGTGGTCAGAGATTCTAAGAAAATAATATATATGATGTAAAAACTTTAGCTTTAGTGATTTATACAGATTAGATACCAAAGAAGGTGAAAGATGTATGTATAAGTTTACCAAAGAGATAGGAGAAGTAAAGGCATGTTGTGAGGGTATTAAGGATGAAAATAATAAAGTACTTTTCTTAGAAAAGATATTGAAAATAAGTGGATGAGGTATTTTGATAAACTTTTCAATGAAGGATCTGAAAGTATGATTGATTTAGAATATCCAAACAAAATAGAATTTCATTTTTATCATCTTTAAATCAAGTTAGTGAAGCTTTAAAGAAAATGAAATGTGAAAAGCTGAGATAATATTCCAATGTATGAAAATGTTTAGAGATCAAGGAATTTCTTACACAAATCTTTTAAAGACTAAAAGATGCATGAGTGGAGAAAGAGTTTGTTGGTTCTATATTTAAGAATAATGGTGATGCACAAGAGTATGCAAATTATAGAGGAATTAAGTTAATGTACTTACATTAAATTATGGAGAGAGTAATTGAGCATAGGTTACGATGTGATACAAGTTTCTCACAATCATTGGTTTCATGCCGTAGATCTATGGATGCTATACATTTGTTAAGAGGTTTGATGGAGAAGCATAGAAAGTAAGAAGGATCTACATATGATATTTATTGATTTAGAAAGCATATGATAAAGTCTCAAGAGATGTTCTTTGGAGAGTTCTAGACAGAAAGTTAATATTGGTTATATTCAAGTCATTAAGGATATGTATACTTGCATTACTTGTGTCCAAACACAAGGAGGATTGACAAAATATTTTCTTATTTCAATTGGATTACATCAAGGATCAACATTAAGCCATTATCTTTTTTTTACTTTAGTTATGGATGTTCTTACGAGGCATTTACAAGAAGATGTACCTTGGTGTATGGTTTTTGCTGATGACATTCTTCTTTTGATAAGACTAGAGGAGTCCAACAAAAACTTGAATTATGGAGGTCAACTTTAGAGTCTAAAGGTTTTCTTTTAAGTAGATCTAAAACAATATATGGAGTGTAATTTTAGTTGTAGAAGTTTTATTGGTAGTGTTGTGACTTTAGGTGATCAAGTCATTAAATGGCGATTAGATATTTAGGCTCATTGTTCAAAATGATGGTGAAATAGATGGAGATATTATTAGTAGAATTCAAGTTGGATGGTTGAAGTGGAGGAATGCATCCGCTATTATGTGATGAAAAGTTCCACTTAAACTTAAGGGAAAATTTTATAAGATGGTGGTAAGACCTGCATGAATTATGGTGCAGAATGTTGGCCAATAAAGAGAAGCATAAGTCTAAGTTAGTTATTCTAGATGAGATGCTTGGATGAGTGGCTTTACTCTTAGAGATAGAATGCAAAATGAGTATGTTCAAAAAAAAGTTGGAGTAGCTCCATGGTAGATAAGATTAGGAGAGTCGCCTTAGATGGTTTGGCCACATAAAGCGTCTCGTCCAGATGAGATTAGGAGAGTAGATATTAGATTTTTATGTTAAGAAAGGTGAGGTAGACCTAAAAGACTTGGTTAAGATGTATAAAAAATGATCTTAGTATACTTGAATTAAATGATGACATTAACACAATGGCGAAGGATTCATGTAACCCAGTGGGATTAAGGCTTTTATTGTTGTTGTTGTATCTAGCATGATTGTCTCCAATTAGCACTTCAAAGACTCAATGGTACTTGTAATTATAGGTGGTTAAATTGAAATATTAAGTTACCCTTGCTTCACCATCCTCTTACCATAATAAAGTAAATGTCGCTATCTTTATTTGCACCACCTTTGCTCTTTATAAGTTTATGCTTAGAATGATTACATACTTTATCGGTTTCATCATTGATTTTGATCAAAGTAAAATCATTCCATACTAACGATATTTTTTTCTTACTTCTTTAGCAAAAGGATTACCTGTGTGATTATTATCAAACAATTACATTGCTAATAGCCATCTCAACTACAAATGGGTTTGGTGAGGACCCAACACTAAATTCTCTCATAGCACTTGCAGACTTACAATAGGTCCTATGGATTAACATCTTGCTTTGATGAACTACTAGACATACCTTTGATATAAGAAATAATAAAATATGAGTAAGTAGCAAAAGACATAATAATTAAAAAATATTAATTTCATAAGGTCTTCTTTTGAAATGAGACCTCACATGAGATTTCAAAAAAAAAAAAAAATGCAACTTGCAAGCCCCATAAATCCAACAATGAATATATTACAATCACAGACTTTATCCAAAGCCAGTAAAAGAAATTGTAATGCATTCCAAGATAATATTAATGACAATCAATAATTCATTTGGAGCACTAATGCCCAGGAGAGAGATACAAATAAGAAAGAAAAAAAGAAAAAAAAAACATAAAAGATCAATTATTTATGTCTATTTTCTACATATTAATTATGAATTTATATATATATATATATATATATATATATATATATATATATATATATATATATATATATTATTAATATATAATAATTCATAAGAGAATACTAATTAAAAAAACATGACAGAATACTTCTTCAGACATAATGAATTCTGTTGTCCGTTTCCGCAGTGAAACATGAATGGCTGCGAAACTGCTTTCTACTGAACCAAACTCACGGTGGACAAGCGAGAGAGTGAGACGTGTGAATTTGCTGTTTCGCAAATTAAGCCTTTTCACACCTTATCATTATATAAATAATAACCCGTTAAGCTTCCTCACCCTTCACTTCTCTCAACACAAGCTTCTTTCTCACCTATCATCGATGGAAGGTATACTGGAAAATTCGTCCGTTGTGAGACGGAAGAGAACCAAGCGGCAAAGGCTTCTATTTTCTTCGGCGGCGACGGCAGATATAGTGATGTTGTCATCGACCTCCACTGAGTTCTCTCTGATCACAACTAAGGAGGAAAAAGACACTGCTAATAGCCTTGTACTTTTTGCCCGAGGTGGTCATAAGCCAAGAGGCCCAGAACCCAAAGCGACAGAGGAAGCAACCACCGCCACGAAATTTACGAACCGACAATTCGCAGAGGCTGCGACCACCACCAGCGGCAATGCTGGATTAGACGTCCACGAATGCAAGACTTGCAACAAATGTTTTCCTTCGTTTCAGGCACTTTGCGGGCATCGCGCCAGCCATAAGAAAATCAAGCTTTCGATCCCTTCGGCGTCGGCAGATGAAACAAAGGTGGCGGTGATGAGCGAGGATTCGATTCAGCTAAGCCTGAACTCATTCTCTTCGAAAGTCGCGGCAAAGGCAAGAATCCACGAGTGTTCGATATGCGGCGACAAGTTCAATTCCGGTCAAGCTCTCAGCGGGCACATGCGGCGGCACCGCCCTTCGCATCCACAGGAGCCGACGAGGAAGGAGAAATTCGAACGGATGTTCTCTGGATCTCAATCTCCTCCTCCTGCGATGATGACGGTGATATCGCCAAGTCGTCTTCCTACGTTTCGCCGACAAAGACGCTGCCTTTCTTTTTGGCAGCGAAACATCGACTCTCGTGGTGTTGACATCTTCCCTCGTTAATTGACATTACATCAGATTCTAACTGAAATATGTCACTTTTATTTTTATTATTTTTTAATTTTATTCATCCTCAGTTTCCTCTGGACATAACTGACCTATGTGAAAATTTTTTGGATTAATTTAGTTTGATCCATCATTTCTCCTATGAAAGTCGCTTTACAGTGGGTGCATCTGCATTATTAGAATTGTGACTTTTTCATTCAATATACTCAATAAATAAATAAATCATCGATTGCATTGAATTTTTTGAGGTTTTTTTTCTTTTATAATGATTTGAAAAATTTTATCTTTAAATAAATAAATATTTTATATTTTTTATGAGTCGTATATAACTTTTGAAGTTTTTTCAAAACTATTATTTTGATTTTTTTTGAAAAAAATATTTAAAATATTAAGGCTCAATGTTGTTTACAATAGTCATAAAAAATTAGTAAATGACAATTTTATGATATTTTCTACTAATTATATTTAAATACCTTAACATTTTACTATTTTATTATACTTTTTTTAAACAAATATTTTATTATTTTTAAATTTATTTACAAATTGAAATCACAAAATTTCATGAATGCGTATTAATTTTTTTTAAAATCATTCCAATCAAATTGTTTAACATCAACGAGAAAATCTGCAAAATGAAAAATTCTTTGTAATGTAAATATGAATTAAGTTTAAAATTTTCATCTTCATAAATGATATGACACTGAAAATTTTATTAGTTGAAGCGCGAATCTTGATGTTAAAAGCAAACTGATCCGAAGTTGAAATTGGTCGAGATCGAGCACTTAAAATATCATTGAAAACTTTGGGATATCAGTTAAATCCCTAAATAGCCCTCAAAAATGGAGTGTTTATAGTCAAATCGAGCGTCTCGACGAGACGGATCTAACAAGCTCAAGATCTTAAAATTCTGACTTCATTTGAGCATTCAAATATTTAAAATACATCAAATGATCAAAGGGATCATTTTGAGCGTCGATGAAGTGGGTGTACGGGTTTTGCATGTATTTACAGACGCCACTTCTCCAATCTATAAATAGCCTCATTCCTCATATGAAGGGGAAAGCAAGAGGAGGAGAGAACTCTAAAGCTTGAAGATCCTCCACAATTCCACGGGTCGTCAACCACGCAGCTCGCCGTGATCCTTCCGTCGTCATTATCTTGATCATGATGACCTTCATCAGTCGTTGTTCCCATTGTTCACCATCATCTACTATCATTAGCAATTTGGCTACATATAGCCATTGTTCCTTCTCATATACAATTCGTAATCCCATTATCGGGAAGATTTTGTACTCAAAGATACATAGTGGATGATTTTTGGCTAGCCGTGGTTTTCCCCTTTTGGTTTTCCACATTAAAATTCTGGAGTTTTCTTATTCACTCTTTAAATACCTATGTGTGTGCTGGATTTCATAACAAGGCTAAGGCGTAAATTTTCACTCTACCACAATTGGTTTTCTTGCACGCAACAGTTTGACGCCGTTTGTGGGAAGAGAACCCATCAATCAAAATTTCTGTGAACGTCCGCATTATGGCCAATAGGCGCAATACCATCACAAGCCTCCCTCTCAACTCCATCACTCTCAAAATCAATCCTTGAACCAAGGGCGCCAATCGCTCACAATAGATGTGACCACGATGAAAGCGGATCTCTTTAGAAGATCGTGTCCGCCGAATAGAAGAGTCTCAAAATGAGATGATTCAACTTTTGAGAGGAACACAACAGCCATTATCACGGCAAACACACCTCCCCCAAGATCAATCGTTAGCCACGGGAGGTCAAAATGCCGATCTCCTTAACAATGAAGTTCCTCGCCCGCGTGATGTGATCTCGTCGTGATCTTTGATCTCCTTGCTAGTTCTACTCATCCATCCGCGTGCGCTCAATCTAATCCACCAATTATTTGGTAGCTTGACACATTCGTCTGTTGACCCACTCATCATGTTATGCGTGATGATGCTTAATGCAAGATTTCACCTTCAAGGCATCATCTTCCCCCTCACCACGGCTATGAAGAATCCTCACCTTTAGGCGAAGCTATTCTTCAACATCTATTCGTGGGTTTCAAGCTTCGAACATTGATTCTATGATGGGGCGACCCACATGAACACATCGATCATTGACTATCATGCATATTCAATGAGCTCGACACACTTTGTCGGTCTTTCCGTTACCCTCGAGGGCAAGCACTTGGTTCTACTCTCTTCCAAGAATCCATCCATTTTGTGAACTTCGCCAAGATTTTTTGTGGAGCAGTTCATTGCAAACGGAGGATCATTAAAGATTCCTCCCACCTCTCGACATTCATCAAAATGAGGGTGAATCAATTAAGGAATACTTGGTTCTCTTCTCAAATCAAATACAGGTAGAACTATTAAGAGGAGTTTTCCTTGGAGGCTCGTCGCCTTTTACTCATCGCGAGAGATACGGTCATCGTATGCGACTTGGTTCATCATGGAAGCACAAATCTCTATGATGAGGCTATTACGCCCTTCATAAAATAATTTGAGCAATCTATGAAAAATGTAAAGCACCCAGAATCTGTGTCTATCAAAAGCAACAAGCGTCGTGATCTCCTCCCCCCATATCAATCAGACGTGAACCACGACCGAAAAGGAACTGAACACATCGTGTTAACCTCTAATGGCTATTGAGATG
This sequence comes from Cymbidium sinense, assembly GCA_021442155.1. Taxonomy (NCBI): domain Eukaryota; kingdom Viridiplantae; phylum Streptophyta; class Magnoliopsida; order Asparagales; family Orchidaceae; genus Cymbidium; species Cymbidium sinense. The sequence continues at coordinate 13,085,352 of CM038219.1, forward strand.
AAGAAAATATCAAGTGGCCGCATCCAAACCAAATTGAAATCGAGCAATATTGTCACTTCCATCAAGTCATGGACATACTACGAGGCATGCAAACAACTCAAAGAAGAAATTGAGAGGCTCATTCACAAGGATATCTACGTCAATTTGTGAAGAATCGACTCAAACAAACATACTTCCAAAGGGGGCAACCGGACAATCATCACGCGAAATAACAAAATAATCATCAAAATTGGAGAAATTGAAACAATCGCGGGAGGACCATTACTATCTAATCAAATTCTCATTACCATCTCCGAGGAGCCAGAGTTAAAGAAGTCTCATACTGATCATTCCATCACTTTTAATGACTCAGAATTAGAAGGAGTACATGTTCCTCATCAAGATCCACTTGTCATCGGCGGGATGGTGACCCATGCTATAATGTTAAGAGAATTTTGATTGACAATGAGAGTTCTGATGTCTTATTTTACTCCACATTTCTTAACATGGGCGGTTAGGGAAAAGCTCCAACCCAAGACCATTGTATGGGTTTGATAATGCACTGTGAGTAGAGGGACAATCACCTTCTTGTCCTTGGTGAATTTCCTTGGCTCATTTAATCCAATTCATGGTGGTCAAGTCAGTTGATATAAGCTATCTTTGGAAGGCCCTCCAATCAATTTTTTGTTCACTTGATATCTCATCTTAAGATGAAATTTCCAACCCGTTGGAGTTAGTGGTCATGAATAACATAGCATCATATTATCTTACAAGCTCAACTTACGACCTTCAACATGATTTTAATTTTGAGATGAAGAAGTACCCCAAAAGCTTCACCAGAGAAGACTCTACTCTGCATTATCGGATGACCAACCACTATGAGCGATTAAAGTGGGATCTTTGCTCTCGAACAAAAAAAATACATAGACTTCTTGCATCAAGACATCTTGCTTGGAGTCAGAATATGCGGTGGACCCAATGTAATCATGCACTCCTCAAGATTGATCCAACATTCAAACCAATCATCCAAAAGAAAGTTTTGCATGTCTCAGCTATTGAACAAGAAGTTAACAAGCTCATAGAAGCGATTCATATGAGAGGTACATTACCTACATGGCTAGCAAATGTTGTCATGGTTAAGAAATAAATGGAACATGGAGAATGTGTATTGATTACACTTAACAGGCTTGCGAAAGATAGTTTTCTCTTCCTCAAATTGATCAATTGGTTGATGCTGGACATCAAATGCTCAATTTTTTGGATGCTTACTAGTTACAACCAAATAAAAAATGAACTAATGGATGAAGAAGCAACATTTCAAACATATAAAGGTTTATCTGTTACCAAGTTATGCCATTTGGATTAAAAAATGGTACTATCAATGCCTTATGAATAAGGTTTTTAAAGACCTATTAGGCCGCACAATGGAGGTATATGTGGATGACATGTTAGTGAAAATCTTGGAAGAATCACAGCATATTTCTGACTTAGAAATATGCTTTAATCTTCTTCAACGTTACAATATGCGACTTAACCCAACCAAGTGTGCTTTTGGGGTTACGTCGGGAAAATTTCTTGGATTCATAGTAACCCACCGTGGGATAGAGGCCAACCCAGAAAATCAAAGCTCTCAAAGATATGACTCCTCAAAGAATATCAAAGAAGTTCAACTTTGAATGGATGAATTATTTTATCCCTTCTAGCCCATTGGGATAAATACATGTAATTCTTTAAAATATTAAAGGGAGCTAAAATAATAATTTTCAATGGTGATGAATGTGAGTCTTTTGAGCACTAAGGGAGTATTTAGCATCTCCACCCCACTATCCAAGCCTATTCAAAGAGATGTTATACTTATATCTGGTCTCTTCCACACGATAAGCTCGGTTTAGTGTGAAGAAAATGGGATACAACGACCAATTTATTATGTCTCTCTCGATATAGAAAGTCGTTATCCACTTATAAGGTGGCTCGGCTTTATTTTCTCGGAAAATTGCGTCCATACTTCCAAGCTCACACTATCATTTACACTCATTTACCATTAAGGGCCATCCTACGAAACCCATCGGGAGGTTAATCAAGTGGTACATAGAATTGGGAGAGTTTGATATAAATTTTCTATACACTATAAAGTCTCAAGTACTCACTTTATATGGAATGGAATCTGCCCAACTCAAGATGAGCTACATGCCTTTCATCTCCTCAATGGACCCTCTATGTTGATGGAGCTTGGGGAAATCTTGGTGCGTAGAATCTTACTTATTTCCCCAGTGAATACCTTAGAGTATGGACTTCTAAAATTTCTTAATTAATAATATGGGAATATGAGGCTCATAGGGTTGAGACTGCCATTGACTATGAAGCTCAAGACTTAGTGATCCATGACTCTCAACTTAAGCCTCCCAAGTTGAGGGAAACTTTACTCATAATCCTCGGTGGCAATACCTCCACTTGGTGAAGTCTCTTCTTGCCCACTTGACACATCAAATCATTCATATCAGAGAAGAATACTTTCTGAGCTCTCAAAGCTTGCTACATCTACTAGGGATCTATTTAAGAAGGCATGTTGAAGAAATACATTTTCTAGTATCCAAGGGTCATGGGTAATTCAAGCAATTAATGAGATAAAGGAACATTCATGGATGGACCCCATCCTATCTTTTCTACAAGAAGGAACCCTTCCCGAAGACCCAACTTCTGCAACTTATCTCTGAAGATAAGCTTCAAACTTTACTATTATCGGAGGTGAACTATACAAACGAGCTTTCTGGACCATACCTCAAATGCCTCTCACCTTGAGATTACACATTAAGAGATTCACTTTCGGGGATATGTGGAGAACACTAGGAGGAAGGGCTAGCCCTTAAAATTATAAGGCAATGGTTCTATTGGCCTCTGATGAAACAAGATGCCTTGAGTTCACAAAAAAATGTGCAAGTTGTGGGTTGCACTCTAACCTCCCCTCACATACTGAGCTCTCATCCATTCAAAGCCCGTGGCCTTTTGCTTAGTGGGGAATTGATATCATGGGACCTTTTTTGATAGCATCAACTAAAGTTTATCATTTTAGCCGACTACTTCACTAAATGGGTGTTAGCCAAACCACTTGCTAAAATCACGGAGGCAAATGCTAAACAATTTATTTGGAAAAATATAGTATGTCAATTCGGTATTCTTGCAAAGATCATCAGTGACAATGGAACCAATTTACTAGAAAAGTTTTTACATCCTTTTGTAAAGATCTTCACATTCAACTGCTACATACAGCTGTAGCACATCCTCAAACAAATGGATGGTGAAACTAACTATACTCAAAGGACTAAAACACGTCTTGAGAAGGGGGGCAATGGGTTGATGAGCTAATGTTCTTTGGGCTTACCACACTACATGCACCCAGGTGAGACACCATTGTGTTTCAAAGATGTAAGCTATTATACTAGTAGATATCGGGGTTCCAAGTCCAAGAGTTCAATTATTCAATCATGATGGTAATGAAGAAAAACTCTGACAGCACCTGGACCTACTCCCCAAAACTCGTGACATGGCTCCCTGACCGCTTCCTCTATCACCAAAGGGTAGCTCCACTTCAATAGAAGAGTAAAATCTCATCCCATATTTGTGACTTGGTCCAAAGTCTCAAGCTCAGCAAAGCCTCAATAAAAACTCTCACCTCTTTGGGATGACCCATATGTGATTATAGCTATGGTAAAGCCAGGAACATTCAAGCTCAAGGATCCAAAAGGAAAAACTTTACCTCGAACTTGGAACACTGAGAATCTCCAAAAATATTATCAGTAATTCCTACTGCATAATTATTGCAACTTTTACTTTATCTCGTTTATCATTTCCTTCATGTAGACCCACTTAGTGGGATAAAGACTTATTGTTGTTATCATTTCCTCTTGAAACTCATATCCGTGTTAAAATCATCTTATGATTGTATCACCAACTTATCGAGTAATGAATTTATAGCTTTTTTCTTACAAGCTTGTTTCTTCTTCATTTAATCCTCCCACTTGAGAAATATGCAACTCACTCTATCTCAATCGTGGCATAATCAATCTCAAGGGGACTTGATCGACCTCTTCCATACGTAAGAAGTCAAGTAACACTTTGGCTAATACCTAGGATAGGTCAAAAGGTCCTTGGTGGACATTCTGCGACCTCTTCCATAGGTAAGAAGTCAAGTAACACTTTGGCTAATACCTAGGATAGGTCAAAAGGTCCTTGGGTGGACATTCATGACCCTCTTCCATACGTTAACGTCATCTAACACTTTGGTAGATACCTAGATAGGTCAAAAGGTCCTTGGTGGATATCCCGTGACCTCTTCCACACAGGTTAACGTCATCAAGTAATTCTTTGACAAACAACCTCAAATAAGTCAATAATCCTCAGTGGATTCAATTCAACCTCATCCATAGTTGCATAATATTCACCAATTACCCTGATATATAAAACAAAATAAGAGCATATCATCTAAAAAAATTGACAAAGATTAACATGATGATATAAGAAAGAATCAAGATTCTCGATACACTAATAATACATAAAAAAAAATGCATCCTCAAGTGATGCTACATCATATCGGTGATATCAACGCCCTCACCACTAGGAGATGCTCCTTGACTCACTCTCAACTCATTCATCTCCTAAATCCGACGAAGAGTCTTGACACTTGGTCGGGAGATAGATCCTCAACACTAGCTCCGCCTTGCGATGCACTAAGCGGATTCTCTTTAGAACCCTGATGAAGCCCTCCTCTAAACATTGGTGCTCCAAGTCCTTCACTTCAACATCAAGAATATGATTACGAGCTTCCTGAACATGGTCTTCGATTATACCAAGCTGAGAGCTCTTAAAGTCTTCCACCGCCTTCAAGGAGATTTCATTTGCTTTCGCTCGACATTATATGCTCCTTCTTAAAAGACGATCTGTAATGCTTTCTTCCAATTGAGCTCTCTTCTCCACGCAAGTGCCTTGAGTCTTTTCTTTTTCTGATGAGTCTCTATCCTCACCTCAATCAGCTCATCACGAGTGCACTCCACCTCCTGACACTGGAGAGAAAGAGAAGTCGACATGTTCGTTAGCTCCCGCACTCCTAGTTGATCCTCCAAAGTCGCCACTTCTTGGCCTTAATACTCATCTTTCGCTCATACTGCCTTTGATATTTTTACCTTCACAAATTCAAGATTCCACTCATCTGAAGGGACACTCAAATGAGCCATCTGCAATAATGTTTGAGTTACCTATAAAAAACCATCACAAATATTACATAAAGGAAAAGAAGAAAAGAAGGAGGAGAAGACAACGTACCAATTCATCTGCTCATTGACGTCCAGTGCATATGTGATTTAACACCTCTTCAGGAATGTGTGGCTTCGAGAAACAAACTCCCCCATCATGAGTTGAAATAGCTAAATTCTCAGAGGCCAACTGGGGGCGAACATCTTCTTCGCAGGTATCTGACATAGTCACTCCAGCACATGTCTTCTTTTTCTGTAAAGATGAAGTATTGCTACCACCGTGATTCTATAATGGGCTTCTTGAGAGAACCCTATGAGTATGAGGAGACCTTTCATCACCTTTACTTGACCTCTTCAGAGGAAGAGCATGAGATCTTCCTTCCTGGATGGAAAGGCCAACCTTGAACATCTTATCTTCAACTATATATTTGCCAATGTGACGTAACTCATGTTGCAAGCTTCTACATCAGAGGAATATTAAGAGTTGCTAGGATGTCATTCTCCACCATCAACAATGGATCTAGAAGGTCATTCAATCTCCCCATATCTCAGGGAGGCCCCACTCATTTTTCACAAAAAAGAATCCATTAGACCAATTTTTAGATGGATCCCATGCTAAAAATTCTATCCAATTCTTTATAGCCCGATAAGAAACACATCCTTGAGCATCACATGTGAATCTACACATTTGACACAAGTATTTGATGTTCAAAGTAACACCACGCTCTCTGAAGAAGACAGTCAAACCGACGATGACCACTAAAGCCTGAAATGAAAATTGTGACAAAGCTACACTACATGTTTTGAAGATCTCAATCAGCTCGGGAGCCAAAGGGAATTTACCACAAAGAATCATCTCCAAAATAGTATATCCCGAGGTGAATGAGCTCGATGACCTCTGGCAATAATAGCCACCAACTCATTAGTGGAAATGAAATTTCTATGGAACACCATTAAACTATCTCGATGTGAGGGATGGTATATCATCCTAATGCCAGCTATGGGTTTTCCTCCGCCATCACTCGCGTGAAAATACATAATGAATAAGTAAAGAGGGGGAGAAATGATAAAAATCTGAAAATTTTGTGAAGCTACTCACTCACCCCAATACTTGGGCTTACTCTTTTCTGAATCTTCCACTCATGGATAGCTTGGGCTAGAATTTTTCTCCTACGATCCAACGAAAAGGACATGCATACATATGAGATCAAAAAGAAAAAGGGGGAGAGAGATAGAGAAACTATTCCTCCCCAATGATGCTCTGAAATTACCTGCCAAACTTTCTAAGTCGTTCAAATGATGGCTCCTAATTATCACTTCCCCGCCATCTTGGCAATTATCAGCCATTGAACCATCCATCGAAGTTTGAAGAAATCCAATTTCTCACTACGGGTCTTGATCGCCTCCAAACGACAGATGACGAGGTGGGTTGACACCTCTTCGAAAAAACTGGAGCATTATGATGAACTACTTCGCCTCCAAACCCTGGTCCGATGAGGTCTTGACACCTCTTTCGAGGTAAAATTGAGCCTTGCATGAACTATGAGTCTTGATCCCTCCAAACCCGCCGGTCCGAAGGTCAATTGACACTCTTTCAAGGAAAAACTGAGCCTTGTCAGATGAACTATGGGTCTTGATCATCAACGACCTTCACTCAAGAAAAGAGAAGAAGTGTTCCTTCTGGCCCTGGGGTTTTATACCCTCAGGGAAAAGGGTAAAAAATCATCAAAACTGCTCAAAATAGCCAAAAATCGCTCAAAATAAAAAAATTATCATTGGGCGCTGGCAGCCTCGCCCGCCAAGCGCTTCGCACGTGGCCGCGACACGCCAACCGCTCACAACATCCGCTAATGGCCTCAATATGGCCTACCCCACCACGCCCACGCTGCACGCCGTCTCGAGCGGCGCATCGCCTCGCGACCCACCGCCTGACGAGCCATCGCCGCCGCGACCCATGCCCCTCACTCACGCTGACCGGGCCGCTTTACGCGCGACGCATCCTTTCACGCCGAGGCAGAGGCCGGCACACCCGTAGTGCTGATAGGTCCGTAAAAAATCATGCCACGATACCACATCCGCGCCCTCGCACTGGCATCATAATCTTGTGCGAAGATCTGTCTCTCAAAATGTATAGGTTAATGGAACCGCAAATTTCGAATTTATTATTTTAAGTATATGTCACATATATTTTGATGATTGAGATAATGCATCCAAAAATCAACCATATGTCACCGAAAATTTTACTAGTTGAAGCGCGAATCTTGATGTTAAAAGCAAACTGATCCGAAGTTGAAATTGGTCAAGATCAAGCACTTAAAATATCATTGGAAAGTTTGAGATATCAATTAAATCTCTAAATAGCCCTCAAACAAGGAGTGTTTATAGTCAAATTGAGCGTCTCGACGAGCCGGATCTAACAAGCTCAAGATCTTAAAATTATGACTTCATTTGAGCATTCAAATATTTAAAATATATCAAATGATCAAAGGATCATTTTGAGTCATCCGATGAAGTGGAGTGGTGGTTTTGTATGTATTTACAGACGCCACTCTCTAATCTATAAATAGCCCTCATTCTCATATGAAGGGGCCAAAGCAAGAGGAGGAGAGAGCTCTAAAGCTTGAAGATCCTCCAAGCATAATCACACCACTCACTGCCGCCAACCACCGCCGCACGATCCTCGCCGCGAAATCTCACGGTCATCATGACACCTTCATCGCCGGCCGCCGTGTATTCACCATCATCATCTACTACCACCAAGAATCACAACCTCTCACTACATACTGTTGTTCCTTTCTCATATACAATTCTGTAATCCCATTATTGAAGATTTTGTACTCAAATGATACATAGTGGATGATTTTACCGGCTAGCCCCGTGGTTTTTCCTCTTTTGAGATTTTCACGTTAAAATTTTGAGTTTTCTTGTTCACTTTAAATACTGTATGATTTCATAATAAGACGAACTTTCACTACCACAACTGGTTTTCTAGCACGCAACAATAAAAATTCTTGAAATGTCTACAAATAGGATTAGGTATAATTTGAAAAATGAATCAAAACATTTCACCATTAACGAAGCAATCAATATAAATATGAATTAAGTTTAAAATCTTCATCTTCATAAAAATCTTCACCTTAACTTGTTTCTTTCCTCCCACTTGTGCACGGAATCACCTTCACTGTTTCGATACATCTCTTAATGATAACTGCCCATCTCTGTTTTTCCATAGACCAATTTTTGTATTAAGCAGATTCCTCAAACCAAATAACGATCACTCCGGTGTAAGACTTCGAGATTTCACCGATCGATAAATGAGAAGTCAGATGTGTCCATAGCACTCACTCGACATATCCCAAGGGAAGCCATCGACAATCGTGCAAGATGCTAACTGACTTCTTCAAGAGATGAAAGACAACACTGCTCGAACCCTTTCATCCTCGCATAACATACCATCGAATTGATCTGAGAACGCCCCATCTTCACGCGGCGGTAAATTGATGGTCAGGAGGAATCTAGCGGGAGGTAGTAAAGGCTCAACATCGACAAACTGCAAAATTCTCTCATGAGAGAGGAGCTGACCATGTTCGATGGACCTCCATCTAATTGGTTTGAAGAATTTATAGATTAGTGACTAATGCGTGATTAACACAAGTAAATGTTATATATCTACAAGTTAATTTTATCTTTATTTATTTATTTTATATATTCAAATAATTTAAGTTCACCATAAATCATTTTTTGAAAATATGATTTTACATAATTGCTACCAATTTATTTATTTTATTTAACATACTATCATTCTTATTTTTATCGCATTCAACTTAAATATTAATATTTTTCTTACAACAATATTATAAATTATCTATGTTTAACTTCAATTTTATAAAATATATTTATCATTTGTTAAAGTCATTAAGATAATTATTTTTAAATGTGACTATTATGAGAAAATAATTTTTAGACTTATTGAAGAAATCATAAAATTCTTTTATTTTTTAATATAAATATTATATTGTTACATTCTAATAAATTTTATTATTAAAAAATATAAATATATCATCTTTTAGTGAAAAATCATAAATTGCCTAACTATTTGAGATCATTTTATTTTATTTTTTTAAAAATATAATTGTTTTTTATGTTTTTTTTAAAGAAATAATTTATAATTAACAACAAAATAATTTTAAATATTTTAATTAATTTTTTTTAAAATTTATTATCATCAAACATCACTATCTTATTTTTAGTAATCATCATCATTATTTATAATCAATATATTATAATTTCTTTTATATAATAAATCATTTATCATCACATAAAAATAAAATTAAAATTTTTTTTAGAATGAATATATTATATTTATTTAAAAATATAAAAATAAATAAAAAAATAAAAGTAAAAAAATTTATTTTATTTAATTAATTTTATTTTTTTTAATAAAATAAAATTAAATTGTATTTAAATAATTAAAATTAAATAAGTGTAATCAAAATTATATTATCAATTAATTAATTAAAATAATTTTAATTTATTTTATTTTTTTTAAAAAAATTTAATTATCAAAACAAAAATCAATATCATAATAAAAAAAAAAATAACATAAACATTAATTAAATTATTTATAAATATTTTTTTTATTATTATTATTTTTTCTTAATATCAATCATCAATTAAACATAAAAAAAATTTTTTATTATTATATTATATATTAATATTTAATATTAATAATATAAAAATATATATAATTAAAAAATAAATATATATATTATTATATAACATATATATATATTATTTAAATAAATATATATTTTAATAATATATAAATTATCTATAAATCATTTAATTTTAATATTAAATAATTATTAATCATTATATTATTAAAAATAAAAATCCAAATATGTTATAATTTACAATATTAAATTATTTTTCTCAACAAGAACAAGTTTTGCTTATAATAATACATCTAATATTAATATATATATATATATATATATATATATAATATATATATATATATATATATATATATATATATATATATATATATATATATATATATATATATATAAAACATTATCATAGTCATCCACCTTGTTCTCCAAAGAAGAGCCTTTCCTTCGAGGAAGAAGTGACTAATCTTATACTAGCCATTTATTTAGCACCTCCACCGTGATGATGATGAGTGATGATCATGAGTGATGGCTACTGCATATTGTCATCTCTGTCGCCCCTCATATTGTTTCCCCAAATCATGGATCTTGTAGCCAAGGGTGGAAGCGTAAAGATTGAAAGCAAAGACGGTTGCCGCAATTCGCTTTTGAGACCAAGGTTGTTCTCCCATCGATACCATATGACAAAGAACTGGATACGGATCTAAGTCTGCGGAGGCAATAGAAACGAACGAGCCCAACAGAGCGATACAAATGAAAAAGAAAAAAAAATAAAGCCTCATAAAAGATCGATTATTTATGGATTTAGAGAAAGCTTGGTTACGATGTGATACAAAAGTTTCTCAATTTTGGTTTCATGCCGTGTAGATCTACTATGGATGCTATACATTTGTTAAGAGGTTTGATGGAGAAGCATAGAGAAAGTAAGAAGGATCTACATATGATATTTATGGATTTAGAGAAAGCTTATGATAAAGTCTCAAGAGATGTTCTTTGGAGAGTTCTAGAACGTAGGAGTTAATATTGGTTATATTCAAGTCATTAAGATATGTATACTAGAGTCTTTGTGTCCAAAACACAAGGAGGATTGACAAAATATTTTCCTATTTAGTTGGATTACATCAAGGATCAACATTAAGCCCTTATCTTTTTTACTTTAGTTATGGATGTTCTTAAGGCATTTACAAGAAGATGTACCTTGGTGTATGCTTTTGTCGATGACATTCTTCTTGTTGATAAGACTAGAGAGGAGTCCAACAAACTTGAATTATGGAGGTCAACTTAGAGTCTAAATTTTTTTTAAGTAGATCTAAAACTGAATATATGGAGTGTAATTTTAGTTGTAGAAGTTTTAGTGATAGTGTTTTAGGTGATCAAGTCATTAATAAGAGTGAGTATTCAGACTTTCTATTGTTCAAAATGATGGTGAAATAGATGAAGATGTTATTAGTAGAATTCAAGTTGGATGGTTGAAGTGGAGGAATGCATCCGCCTATTATGTGATAGAAAAGTTCCATTAAACTTAAGGGAAAATTTTATAAGATGGTGGTAAGACCGAATGACTTATGGTGCAATGTTGGCCAATAAAAGAGAAGCATAAGACTAAGTTAAAGAGATGAGGATGCTCGTGGATGAGTGGCTTTACTCTTAGAGATAGAATGCAAAATGAGTAGGGAAAAGTTGAGTGGTAGATAAGATTTGGGAGAGTCGCTAGATGGTTTGGCCACATAAAGCGCCATCCGATGACCATTAGGAGAGTAGATGCATTAGATTTGCCTTATGTTAAGAAAGGTAGAGGTAGACCTAAAAGACTTTAAGATGTATAAAAATGATCTAGTATACTTGAATTAAATGAGAATTTGACACATAAAAGACACAATGGAGATGAAGGATTCATGTAAACCCCAAGTGGGATTAGGGTTGTTGTTGTTGTTGTTGTATAAAAGATCGATTATTTATATCTATTTTTTACATATTTATTATTGTGTGCAGAAAAATTTGGATGAGTAGAATAAGAATTCAATATCTTAGCGTTGCACAAAAGTTCTACACACAATAAAAGAGTTTGAGAGACCTCAGGATTTTTACGTGGAAAACCCAAGAAGGGAAAAACCATGAGGTATAGCCCACTTAGAAATAATTTCACTATATCAGCTTTTATTACAATTATTATCCTTTATCCAAAATTAGAGAAGAATTGCTTACAAGAATAAGTTTTGTGACAAGCTTCACTTGATTTGCACGGGGCCTTGAGGTGATAGATGATCCAACTAAAATTATCGAAAGATGGTTGGGTGGCTAAGTAGCGCAATGTTGAAATTGGTGACATATCGAAATGAAATGGCGGGTGCGGTGATCGATGGCGCGGTGGCCAGCGGTGACTCAGCGGCCGACGCGATTGGTGGTGTGATTTGGTGACCGTCGGCGGGTGACCGACGCGGTGACCAATCGTGGTGGCCAGCAATGATTCGGCGGTGGTCGAGTGGTGGTGATCAATGGCGATGGTAATGGCGGCCGATGGTGGTCGCGGGGGATAACCGGTGGTGTATGGGGTGGTGATGATCCGATGATCGGCCGGTCTGATTATGCTTTAAGATTCTTCGAGTCTGAGAGTTCTCTGCTTTTTTTTAGCTTATGGACCCTTATATTAAGAATGAGGGATATTTATAGATTATGGGACTGACATTTATATAAATACAGGAAAAATTCAAATCACTCCATCGGACGGCTCAAAATAATTCATTCAATCATCTAAAGCATTTTAAGTATTTGAATGCTCAAATGAAGTCAGAATTAAGAGATCTTAGGCTTGTTAGATCTGGCTCTCTCGATTTGACTATAAACATTATATATTTAGGAGCTATTTAGAGATCTGAGTGATATCTCAAAGTTTTCAATTATATCTGAAGTGCTTTATCTGGGTTAGTCTTGACTCAGAATCAGATTGCTATCCATATCAAGATTCGCATATCAACTAAAAGTGTTTTCGTGACATATCGCTGTTCCTATTTTTGGATGATATCATCTCTATCATCCTAAAATACTGGTCAAGTCGATGAATAATTTTCTAATAATTGATTATAATTTTAAGAAAATTATTCAACTAATAACTTTCTTTATGTTAATGAAATTTGCAAGTTCATTAACCTTTGAGTTAGATATAGTTTGAGAGAATAGATCTTCATAGGCGCACAAGATTATGATCATAGAAGCAGACACAAGAGACCAATCACATGGGTGCATGAGGCCATGAATGCATGGGCAAGCACTGTGGCATATGTGCGAGGTTGTGGGCAACTTAATGTAGGTGCACACATGGGAACATATAGGGACGTTGGCACGCGGGTCCCTGAGCGCGCATGGCCATGGGCACATTACAAGAGGCCATGGGCATGCGAGGCTGCTGGGATGCGAGTACAAAGGGTCGAGTGCTTGTGGTTGTGGGCATAAGACCGACGCTGACGCGGGGCACGAGTGCTCACCACGTCACGAGGTCAGGGCACGCAGGTCACACGGGAGCACGCGAGTACTGCTATAGTGGGGTCACAGTGCCCCGCGCGTAATCTACAAATACACACCAGTATGCAAATGACAAAAAATTTTGATTTTATTTTATATTTTTTCTAATTTTTTATTATTTTCTTCATTTTTTTCACTTTTCTAAAGGAAGAATATATTTGAGGGTAGAAATTTCAAAATCTATCTAAATATTTCCAAATATCTTTCCTTTTTGCCCATATTGTGGATCTATAAATACCTCCCCTTGGGGTTAAGTAAGGAGACACGATTTTCTCTCTTATGCTTCAATGTTCTCTTGTGTTGGATGAGAAATTATTCGACAGAAGTTCAGGGGCTAAAGGTAATTAATTTTTTTTCTTTTGTCAGCAAAGCTCTGACTTTCTTCTGAAAAGTAGGTTATTTGCTTTGTTGATTAAGACTCGTAGTTCATATGGAGAGTCTCGCCTTTCGATAGAGGCATCAATTGTCCTGACCGACCGGGTTTGGGAGCTTGGCCCATAGTTCATATGGAGAGGCTCCAATTTTTGCTCGAAAGGAGGCCAATTGTCCTAGTCGGACCGACTAGGTTTGGAGGTGATCAAGGCTCGCAGTTCATACGATGAGACTTTGATTTTCCCTTGAAAGAGGCATCAACTATCCTTGTCGAATCGACCAGGTTTAGAGGTGATCAAAGCCCATATCTTCTACTTCTGTTTTATAGGAAACTATTTTTCTTGAAACTCCAACAGATGTTTTAACAGTTGACAACATCCAATGTGATGAGAAAGCATCGATTAATAATCATTCTTTAAAAAACTCAGAAAATCTAGCGTAATTTGGAGTATCATTAGAGAGAAATAACTTCTTTATGAACTCATCATACATATATTTTCATCGATCAGAAGTAAAAGATTATATCCAAAACTATATGTGAAAAATAATGTGAGGAAAGGATGTGCCTAATTATTAAGGTAAGTTACTTACTTTAAAAACTTCTCATACCTTTATCTTTCTCTCCCCTTTTTGTTTCATACTTATTATGCATTTTCATAGGATGATAGTTGAAAGAAAACTAATAATATAATAGCTACAGATAATATATCATCCACTACCACAGTTGAAAGTTTAATGGTGCTCCGTAGGAAATTTCATTTCCCAAATGAGTTGGTGGCTTTTGTTGCCAAAAAGTCTGATTAGGCACCTTTTTCTTCATAATGATACATTACTATTTCTGAGATGATTCTTCGCTGGACTGTGATTCCCTTCGGCTCTTGAATTGATTGATATTTTTAAAATATGTGTTATAGCTTTATCACAATTTTCATTTTGAGCTCTAGTGATCATTATTGGTTTGACTGTCTTCTTTAAAGAGTGACTTTGAAAATCATGTACTTATGCATAATGTGTAGGTTCACATGTGATGCTCGTGGAAGTGTGTTTCATATGGAGGTATAAAAATTGGATAGAATTTTAGAATGGGTCTATCTAAAGTTGGTCTAATGGGTTCTTTTTCATGAAAAATGAGTGGGGTCTCCCTTAGAGATGGGGAAGATTGAACGACCTTCCAAATCCATTACTGATTGAAGAGAATGAAATCCTAAAATCTCTCAATGTTCTTGATGTAAGAAGTTTACAGCTTAAGTTATCTCACATTAGCAAGTATATAATAGAAGATAGAATATTCAAGGTTGGCCTTTCTATTCAGGCAGGGAGGTCTCATGCTCTTCCACTAAATAAATCAAGTAAATGTGATGAAAGGTCTCCTCATATTCATAGAATTCTTTCAAAAAGCTCGTTATGAAGTCATGGTGACAACAATGCTTCTTCTCTAAAGAAAAAGAAGACATGTGCAGTGTCAGCAGCCCCTGTAGCAATTATTCACTTGTGGATTAGGAATTCAAGCCCTCAACCCCTTTCCCAAGTAGGCATCCTATCGTTAGGCAGTGTCAGCAGAACTCCTTGAAGGAATTGCATGATTACTCTTGAGTAGAGATTAGTCCCCAACTTAGCACTCTCTCAATAGTCATCCTTAGGTCAGGTTCAATCTATTTTGCCACAAACAGGTTACCTTGACAGTCATTTCGCTTTGGAAGATGTAAGTCTATTATGCATTCTTTCTAGCATGACTATCGCAAACCGCAACACCTTAGATCGGGTTGACATGTTACCTTGTTAATGTGTTGCCCAAGTGGTCCTTTTATTCAGGAAAGATGTGAGTCCCCATATTTTCTTCTCTGAATCAACTACTGCAAATCGAAAGGCACCCCTTTGGTTGGATAGTTCTCCTCTTGGCCGGAGAAACTACTCCTTTTGGATCAGTAAATCTGAGCTAGACCAAGGCCAACATGACCCCTACTCAGGGCAGTCCATTGCAAACCAATGGGATCCATCAAATATAATTAAAAATAAAACTAATTTTAACTATCTTTGAGCTGATCTAAGTCCCCCAGCGACATTCACTCAGTAGTCAACCTTAGGTTGAGTTTGATCCATTGCCTCACCAACTGATCTCCCCAGCGATTGATCCTACTTTGTAAGATGTAAGTCTATTATGCTTTCTTCCTAGTACAGTTGCTACACACTGAAAGGCAACCCCTATGGTTGGATAGTCCTATTATGTGGTTGCTAGACTATCCCTTTGGATTGGTAAATTTGAGCTAGACTAAGGCCAATATGGCCCCTACTGGGTCCATCGTAAATCGAGTCCATCTCAAAAATTAAAAATATGAAATAAATTCAACCCTCCTCCCTAGTGGAGTAAAATTAAATAAACAAAATAAATCCAACTAACCTCCCTAGTAGATTTAAATTAAATAAACAAATCAATCGCCTTCGAGAGATACAAGTCTTTCTGATTCCCCAATGGAACCAATTCAATCCTACTTGAACTTGTCTCTAGAGGAGAGTTCACACTTTTATCCCCAGTGGAACACCAAATCATAAATCAACAAATCAAATCAAATTTCTCACCTGAGATGCAATTAAATCAAACCTCTTATCCTCGGATAACTTGAACCTTTTCCAAGGCTCACATACTCCCCTAAGATTCTTCCTTCACTCTCTTATGTCTTAGGAATAAATAGAGTTGCATTGTACTAAGCTCTTGATTCCTTCTACACCTTTGGTTTAAGAGTAAATCATTTCTGTTAGTGCCTGCGATCATTCGATCGTGGTTGATCATCTCAGCGAATACTAATATCTGTGGTATGCCTTGTCAGTCACACCACACCTATTGGGCGCCCTTTGTTGACCTCACTTTTGGAGTGAGCTTTCAACTTCTCCATCTTAGACATATGAACTCCTCTAAACACTAAGAGTTTCTAGTTTAAGATACTTCTAGTGATTTGGTGAACACTTAACCTAACCCTAGAGACTTAGGAGAGTTAGCCATAGGAATAGGTCTTGCCTTAGGGATATTAGGAAAACTTGCCTACACTTTAGCTTGAACTAAATCCTTACTTCCTTCTTTCAAGTCAAACTTTAAATTCAAACCAACTTCAAATTCAAATCAACTTCAAAGTCAAATCAATTCCAACTCAATTGATTTTCTCAAATCATGAATTAATTCCAAATAATTGAAACTCATGATCAATTCCAAATCCAAAATTTTTTTCTAAGCCCTTTGATTTCATCTTATGGACTTAGCTCAAATCAAATTCAAATCACTCCAAATTCAAAAGATTTTCATAACCCATTTATATTCTCATTTATATTCACAAATATAAATAAAATTTAAATTCAAATAACCAAAACTAAACTCAAAACTCCAACTTAAATCCAACTTATACTCTTTCAAGTTAAATCCTTGAACTTAACCAAACTACAAATTCAAATATTAAATTACTCCAAACTCAAAAGATTTTCATAACCCATTTATATTCTCATTTATATTCACTAATATAAATGAAATATAAATTCAAATAACAAAAACTAAATTCAAAACTCAAGTCTCAAGTCAAATCCTTGAACTTAACCAAACCAAATCATAAATCACTTCAAACTCAAAATAGTTTCTCATAACCCATTTATATTCTCATTTATATTCACAAATATAAATGAAAACTTAGTTCAAAACTCAAGTCCAAATCCAACTTAAACCCAACCTATACTCTTTCAAGTCAAATTCTTGAACTTAGCCAAATCACCCTCAAATCAATCCAAACCATTGGATTTTCTCCTCAAACAATCATTCCTTCAATCACAAACCCAAATATAAACATAAATTATAATCATCCAAGCAAAATCAAACTAACTCAAGTCAAACCCATGTTTATCATATGAACTTGAAATTGTCAAATGAATCATAACTCATTTGACTCCAAATCACTTATAATTAGATTTATATTTCAATCATAAGTTCATATGTGAGTTCAACCAAACTTGAATCAAGCCTTGATCGAGCCAATTGACCCACTTAGGCTCACTTGACCCAAAGTGACCTAAAGCACCTTTGAGCCAAATTTTAATCCAACCAAAATTGGATTGAACAGCCTAAGCCTCACATTATGAGCAAAGCAATCATCCTAGGATGATCAATCACTCAAATTAGGTCAAACCAAGTCAAACCTAGCCTTTGACCAAGTCAACACTTAGCCCAAATGAAACCTAAACTAGCCAAAATCTACTATATGCTAAATTGATTGAAACCATTGATCTAAACTAGTTTATAATCAATGATTGAACCTGATCAAGCCATCAATTGAGGTAAACAAAGACTAATTGGCCACTTGATCCAAGTTGACCCAAATTAACCTAAAAGTTAAATATGTTAAATCTTCATCTAGGACAAATTGATTACAACCAATGAGTTAAATTCATTCTAATTTACTTAATGAACTTAATCAAAGCTTCAATTACAACTAACAACCTACCCAATTACTATGAACCCAACTTGACCTAAAAGGTCAAATCAACTTGAAATCAAACCAAACCAAAATTGAAAACCAAAGCTTGCAATACATTTCAAATGATCAACCAAGACTAAACCAACCTAACCCATCAAATGGTCAAATTGGTCAACTTGACCCATTTGACCTAAATGAACCTAAATGAACCAAAACCAAATATAAACCAAATTGAACCAAACCAATGATACTCATAGGCTCCAAATGATCATTTGAACTTGATAACCTATGGTTTGAATTTGATCAATTGGTCAACATAACCCAAATTGATCTAACTTGACCTAAATGGGTCAAATGGAACCAATTCAAACCAAATGAACTCCAAATCACTTGAAATTTGGCCCAACCCATTCTTGAATTATTTCAAATCTGCCCAAATCAAAATCAAGGCCAAGTGACCATTTTACTCTTAGGTCAAAGGGTATCCTATGATCAAATTCACTTGGAATTTGGTCATATTCTTTCTCAAGGCCACTTGGCATCCTTCTAGTAGTCCATTTAGACACCAAGGAGGGTGGTGAACATGACCCAATAACCTTGGGTCATCCATGACCTAACCCAAAGCCAAACCGACCCCTCCAATGGGAATTGGCCACTTGGATCATCCCATACACTCACCTAGCACATGTTGTTTCTATTATGAAATTTAAACATAACATCAAGCATTTTATAAACCTAACACAAAAGAATAAAAGGCTGGTGTGGTCGGGTATCGCCATACAACCCGAAAAGAGAAAATGGATAGCCAAACTCTACCCTTATACAACCCGATATATGAAAGAATAATTATAATTTACAAATGAATAAATGCTATGGGGGCATTCTTATCTTCATTCTTCATATCTCCTTCATTTCTTCATTTGAATTTGCTTGCTTCAAAGGCATCACAGGGCCTCCCAGGACAAAGCCTTCTAGCCACTGCTCATCCTAATCTCTCATATCACTAATCCTAATTAAAGATAAATTTAATAGATTCCCCTTTGAACTACCTTTAAAATGGGTCATTATTTATATTTTAAAAATTTTTTTTATAATTAATTATGAATTATAGAAGTTTTTGCCTTAAAAATACCTTAATTAACCTAATTAAAACTTTAATCCTGTTGGTTCCACATGGCATGTTGATGAGGAAAGCTTTCCACATGGTGTCGTGATATCGAATTGGACGGTGCAGATTAATCCCATGGTGTAAAGAGAGAAAATAGAGGTGATATAGTGTAATTTGATCAAAACTATCCATTCCAATCACACAGAACAGATGGCTCATGATCTCTCTTCCTACGAGCGATGAATGACAAAGGCCGTCCACCATGGAACGCTCGATTCGAGCTCACTCGAGCTCATATTCACTCCAAAATCACCTCCACATGAGGGATCCACAAGGATCTAATGGCTAGGATGGGCTCACATGCAAATTCTCTTCGCAAAAGATGATAAAAAATTTTATATTTCTATGATTTTGAGAAATTACCTCGCCGGAGCTCAAGACCAGTAGTGGGATTGACAGAGGTAGCTTCGTCTAGTAGTGAAGAGGCCCTGTTGAGTAGCACACAAGCTAATTCCCTTTGGTTTGCTCAGTGGATCAACTTTCATCAATTTGGAGCTCGGTGGTGATCAAACTCCTAGCTCCAGTGGGTTTAAAACTTGAAGGAAGCTTTGGGTAGCCTCGACGAGGTATGTGGAAGGTGTGTGTAAGAGGAATTGAAGTTTGGTTGAGAAATGATAAAGTTAGAACCGGATTTCCTATTTTAGTTTCACATGGGAAGGTAAATACAAGGAGGAAAGCTTGGAATCACTTTGGAATTGCAAGGAGGTTTGAATTTTCCTTTGGAAGCTAGACAATTTGAATGAACTGATTTCCATGCAATTGAGGGGTATACCCTGCTTTTGAGGTGGATGAATTATTTCTCATTTTTTGGTAAGCCAGCCACTGCCAGAGTGTCAGATTGGTCTCCATCAAGTGTATGTGGCTTGGTTTGGTTGGAGGAGTGCTTGGGAGGTGGCTCAAGTCTTGATCTTGGTTGATCTCTTTGCTTGGGACCTTTGGTTTCTCAATTTGCATGGGAGGTGAGTTAACTCACCTCTCTTTAGTCCAAGGTAAGTCCTATCACACTTAGGGTGGGCTAGGAGGTTTATGGATGCACCATTTAGAAGTTTGGTGGCTACCAAGGATGAGAGGAGAGTGGACTTTTCCATTAGAGGAAAGAATTCAATATGGGAGAGGATCCATGAAAGATTTGCATTGGACTTGCTCCAAATTAGTTTGGGCTAATTTTGGGCTGATTTATGATGGGTTTTGGCTCAATTGGGTTATATGGGTTCAATTTCGGTCATGTCGGGTTAGGTTGACCAATTGGTCACATTGGGTCAAACCAAGACTTGGGTTAAGTTCAAATGATGATTTGAAGAGTTTTAGTTCAAGTGGTTTCCATCAATTTGGCCTAAGTTTGATTTTGGTTCAGATGGAATCAAATGGGCCAAATGAGTTAAGTTGACCAATTTGCCCAAATCAACCAAATTGGGTTAGATTAAGTGTTGGTTCATGTTCAATTAGTTAATTGAAAATGTTTGTAGGCTTTTATTTGAATCAATTTGGATTTAATTTTATGGCCAATTTGACCCTTGGTCAATTTGGTTGGGTTAGTCAAGTTGACCAATTTGGTCAAATTGGACTCAAGCTTTGGTCAAGTTCAATAATAAATTTGGAATGAACTTTAGCCATTGGTTGCAATCAATTTGGTTAGATTATGATTTGACCCATTTTAGTCTTTTAGGCCAATTTGGGTCAACTTGGGACAATTGGATAATTAAGTTTGGTTTGATTCAATTGATGATCAAGTCATATTCAAACATTGATCATGGGTGGTGTGAATCAATGGTTTCAATCAATTTGGTGCAGAATAAGTTTTGGCTAGTTTGGGTTTCATTTGGGCTAAAGGTTGACTTGGTCAAATGACTAAGTTGACTTGGTTTGACCTAATTCAAGGTGATTGATCATCCTAGGGTGATTGTTGATCATGATATGAGGCGTGGATGGGCTTGGTTCAATCCAATTTGGGTTGGGTTAGAATTTGGCTCAAAAGGTCTTTAGGCCACATTGGGTCAAGTGGATCTAAATGAGTCAGCTTAGTTTTTGGCTTGATTCAAGTTTAATTGAACTTATATATGAGCCTATGATTGAAATATAAATTTAACTGCAATCAATTTGGAGTCCAATGGACTTTGGCTCATTTGAAGTTTTCAAGTTAAAAGGGCTAACTTGGGCTTAACTTGGGTTGATTTTAATTTGGCTAGATAATTATATGTTTCATTTATATTTGGATCAATGATTGATTAAAAAAATCATTGATTTTGGCTTGGTTTAGGTGGAATTTGGTTAAGTCCAAGAAATTTGCTTAAATGATATAAAATTTTTGTTTGATTTTAGATTTTGTTTTGGTTATTTGAATTTATAATTTATTTATATCTGGAAATATAAATGAAGATATAAATGATTCATGAGAAAATCACTTGAGTTTGGAGTGATTTGGAAGCAAATTTGACCAAACTCATGGATGTGGGATAAAAGGGCTTAGAAGGAAATTAATTTAGTTTGATTTATTTTTGGTCATTGGAAGGTGGGTTTCATTTATATTTATGAATATAAATGAAGTAATAAATGATTTATAAAGAAACCAATTGATTTTGTGTTGGTTTGGTCAAGATTTGCTTATGGAGGTAGGTCTATGTGGCTTAAGAAGGGTCTTGGTTTGGTTTGATTTAGTTTGAATTGATTTTGATTATTTGAATGTGTATTTCATTTATATATGTGAATATAAATAAAGTAATAATTGATTTATAAAGATATCAATCAAGTTTGGGATAACTGGTGGAGATTTGCTAAGCTTATGAGAGTGGGTCATATGGGGAAAGAATTTTGGAACTTGGATTTGATTTTGGTTTCAATCATTTGGAATTGAGTTTGGATTTAGATTTGATAAATGATTGCGATTGAATTGATCTTTGAAAATCAATTGAATTGGACTTGCTAAGTTTAAGGCCATGAAATTCAATCATAAGGTTTATGGAGAATTTTGAGCTTGGATTTGATCATGGGATTGATTAAGAGTTTAGAAATTGATTTGGGTTTAGTATGAATTTTAGTTTTGATTCAACAAGGAAAGCATGGACTGGGTTTAGGCTATAAGGTGTAAGCAAAGTCCCTTATGCATGACCTATCCCTATGGCTAACCTTTCTAGGTCTCTAGCTTAGGTTAAGTGTTCACTTAATCACTAGAAGTTTCTTAAGGCTAAGGAGCTCTTAGTGTCTGTAAGAGTCCTCGATCTATGATGAGGAAGTTGAGAACTCACTCCAAAAGTGAGGTCAACAAAGGGCTAATGCCAAAAGAAAAACTCCAGTCTCTAGCCTTCCAAGAAAGAAGAGACCATCAACAGAATATGTTAATGAATGCTAAAGAGAATCGAAGAGTCCAAATCCATAAAATGATGGGGAGACATCCTACAAGAACTCAAATAGAAAGATTAGTAATATAGGCTTAAAGAAGAAGGTATAACAAGTAGGGAGAACTCCCATGACACCGGAGAAACAGCAGGACCAACCACTAAGAGCAAAAAGGAAGGAGCCCATCTAAAACCAATCAAACCGTAAGCTTCCATCCCAAATCAATCAACTGCATCGAGGCTCACTAGGAAGGAGCTAGAAACACAAAAGAAAAAGTCACATACCGCCAATAATCCAACAAGGACCCGATAAAGAAAGCCAAGCCACCAAAATTGAAAATCTAAGTATAAGGAAGAACTCCCATGACAAGGCAATAGTGACCAACCACCAAGAGAAAAAGAAAGGAGCCCATCTAAAAACTAATCAAACAAGAACAAGCCAATTTGATAATCCTAAACAAATCAACCTGCAGTAAGGCTAACAATAAGAAAAGAACTGGAAACAAATAAAGAGCAGAAGACATAGACTAGCCTATAAGAACTACCAACAAGGACCCAGCAGAAAGAAAGCCAAGCTCACCAAAACTGGAAATCAAAAAAACTAGTAGGAGAACTCTCATGACATGGGAGCAATAGCGGGACCAACCACCAAGAGCAAAAGGAAGGAGCCCAACTAAAAACCAGTCAAAGTAGAATAAGGCAATCTCAAACCAATCAACCCGCAACAAGACTAAAACAGGAGCCAAATAGGATAAAGGAAGATAACCAGAAAAAAATAACAACACCCATAAAAGGAAAGCAATAAACAAGTCCACACAGATAGCCAAAGAAGATGTGAATATTGGCTCAAGCTCAGATTAAAATTGACCATCACATAATAGCTACCATCAACTCTAAAAGAAAGGGCAACAAACATTACATTGAAGTGAAGGACTTCAACATAACGACTACCAGCAATACTTAAAGAGAAGGACAACTATAAATATAATGTATATGAATCATTAGAAACATCCAATACTCGACAAATACTCTTTCAAGCTTGAACATGCATTGGCTCGGCTTAGTTCGATTCGTTTGTAGCCCTAACCAAAATTATTAAAAGAATTATATAAATGTGCATAAACATGCATTTAGCATTCGTGAATAATAAAATTTTTTAAAAATTAATATGTATAACCTAAACTTTCTCTTTAATGGAGCTTTGATGACCAAATTTGTGAAGATGAATACATAGAACCTAAAATATTTTAAAGAACATCAAAATATGATAAATAAATAATAAAGATATGTGTAAAAAGGCTAAAAGTGTGAAACATCACCTTCTATGTTCGAAAGAGGACGTGAGGTTCTGCTGCGAAAAGGAAAATGAAAACTTGGAGTGGTCCATGTATAATAAATGAATTCAGGTAAAAAATTACAACATTATCTATGAGTAAATCATCACATATATTATCATGAGTAAAAGCTAAGAAGATTCAAAATATCTCAATATTTATTTTTAACAACAAAAACAACTCACCATATTTAATACATATATAGAGCATAAGAGGTGAACAGACAACATTATTACACAAGAAAAGAAACACCTCAAAACAATGAATAAAGACTAACATATGAGAATATATGAAAAGAAGATGTGAATAATGGCTCAAGCTCGGATAAAACTTAATCATCACATAATAGCTACCATCAACTCTAAAAGAAAGGGCAATAAACATTACATTGAAGATCCTAATTCTATCAAATAAATATCATCACAAATGCATACTAATAGGACTTCAACATAATAGCTACCAGCAATACTTAAAGAGAAGGGAAACAAACATTACATCGAAGATCCTACTTCTATCAAATAAATATCATCATAAATGCATATACTAATAGGACTTGAACATAATGACTACCAAAAATACTTAAAGAAAAGGGAAACTATAAATATAATGTATATAAATAAATAGAACAATCAATAATCCATCTAGATTATCATCAATGCCTTCATTGCCAATACTCGACCAATACTCTTTAAATAGAAACTATTCCAAGGACATGATAAAATGTTTAATAACCATATGACTAGAAGGACTTCATAAAGAGTTCATGGGAAAAAAATAATACATCAATTTAGTTCAAATTTATAAAAGTTTTAACTTCCAAGTTCCAAACATTGAATCCATATCATTTCAAACTAAAAGAACTTCCTTCATCTCCTCTTTGCCTTGTACAACATAACATAATGTCAAAATGGTATGACTTGTAATCCATAGTGAAATAAAATAAGCTACTAACCTTTGCCTTTCTTTTAATTCCATAAAAATTTTGATACCAATCACTCTCGTATAATAAATATCAATAATTTGTCTGGATAAAATATTGTATTTCAAAGCTTTGCCTTCCACCAACCTAAGCAATCAAAATTTTTTGAATTCTCATTCTCAAGAACACCATCATCCAAATAAATTTTAAGTTCAGATTTAACAGTGCGGTTAGTGTAATCTGTTATGTCTACCTTTAAAAGTAGAAGCACTTCTCAAACCACTACTTGAATCACTTTCTAAGGTGAGCTTGCCAACATTGTTAGCTTTATAATCCTCTACATACTCATTATAAAGTTCATATAAATTTTGATGCACTTCATCAATGTGCATCTAAGCAATATCTTCATAGTATATAGAGTTGAATGTAAAGTTTATCATCTTTATTTTATTTTGAGGATCTAAAACAACACCTATAGATATTAGAAGATTACAACTTCCCCAATCCTTATCAAAATTTTCTTTCATTCGATTGTCATTTCTCACATGGGAGCCCACTTAGAGTTGTCATCCAACATTTCTTTAATCCCCCATAATTTTGATAAAAATAAGTTGGAGGTGGGATATTCGGAACCTACCATAATTATAAAATTGAAGTTAATTCATTGAATATAGAGCAAATGAATTTTAGTAGTAATAGGAAAATATGCAAAGTTTAGAATTTAACATGATATCAATTATGTGGCATTGTTAATACCTCAAGAAAAGAATAAACATCTTCTAATTTTGCCCAATCTTTTTCAATAG
Organism: Cymbidium sinense; assembly: GCA_021442155.1. NCBI lineage: Eukaryota > Viridiplantae > Streptophyta > Magnoliopsida > Asparagales > Orchidaceae > Cymbidium > Cymbidium sinense. Next base: position 13,111,151 of record CM038219.1, read on the forward strand.
GATATAAAGTGTAACAAGGATCTTTATCATGAAACCTCAAAAGACCTCCTTGAACTTTAGTAAGATAGCATTATGTAAGTAGCATTCCATCTAGTGACAATCTAGAATCAATTACTTCTTTGGCAAATGCAATTGTTGAGCTATCTCGCTGAACATCACTAATCGATGCAGTGAAGTGGTCACATATTTAACACTATATTTAACCAAATCAATTGTACTTTTAATTTGAAAATCTCATCTTGAACTAACAAATTTAAGATATGTTCAAACAACGCACATGAAAAATTCTTCCATCAAGAGGAAGTTTTTCATGGAACTCTAAACTTGCTTTCAACATATTAACTGCTAAAGTATTGTATGTTGCATTAGCCATAATTATTGTTGCAACTTTATTCTCATTCCTAATCCTTTAAACACTTGTACAAGATGTCATGTACATATGTTGCTCTATGAGGTGAGGCACATCAACAAAGTTAAGCACTCTTTTTTATAAATTTCACTCAACATCTATAAAATGACATATCAAAATCATATAATATATATCTTGACCAGATTTTTATAGATCAGTTGTCACACTGACTCTACTAATAGTATCTAATAAGTGTTTTAAGCTTTTTTTTTTTCAATTTCATAGCTTACTACGTAATCATTTTTCACAGTACTTCGTGATATCTTTTCATAATGTAGACTAGCAGCTTTCATGACAATGTTGAACATGTCATATTCAACAAATTTAAATGGCAACTCATGCACCATTATCATATGAGAAATTAATTCTCTTATCCTAGCATGATCATGTCTCCAATTAGCAACACTACAAGCACCCACAGACTCAATGGTACTTATAATCATAGGTGGTTAAATTGAAATATTAAGTTGCTCTTCAGGCTTCAACATCCTCTTACCATAAAAGTAAATGTCATATACTGCATTTAACCACCTTTGCTCTTTATCGCTTATGCTTAGAGTGATTACTGTACTTTTTAGTTCCATCATTGATTTTGATCAAAGTAAAATCATTCGATCGATATATTTTTCTTACTTTCTTAGCAAAAGGATTACCTGTGTGATTATCATCAAACAATTATATTCCTCATAGCCATCTCAACTACTATTGAGTTTGGTGAGGACCCAACACTAAATTCTCTCATAGGCACTTGCATAGGACTAACAATAGGTCCTATGGGATTAACATCTTGCTTTGATGAACTACTATACATACCTTTGATATAAGAAATAATAAAATATGAGTAAGTAGCAAAAGACATAATATAAAAAAAATATTAATTTCATAAGTCTTCTTTTGAAATGAGACCTCACTTGAGATTAAAAAAAATCAACTTGCAAGCCTCAAATCCAACAATGAATATATATATTACAATCAGACTCATCGTAGAAAAGAAATTGTAATGCATTCCAAGATAATATTAATGACAATCAGTACTTCATAAAAAAACTTCAGATCCAAAAGCATTTTATAATCTAATAGTGACACAAAAATTGGCTTTCAATGAAAGAAAACCCAGTAGAGAGAGATAGTAATAATAATTATTGCCTGGTTGAATCTCATGTAAGAATAAATAGGGATTGTTGGATTATGATCATTTCCCATTAAATAGAGTGCCATGCAATCACCATAAAAAATCTTTATTTAATTAAGATCACAAATTTTTTCCCAAACACTCTAAGATAATGTGGGCCATTTAACTAGCAAGATAACAACATAAAACTCACCTAATAGTAAAATGCAACCTATGGAAAACAATAAATGCATTCAAATATATTTTAAAGCCATCACAAGAAGCATAATAAACTCTAATTGGACCAGTCTTCAACAATAACCACCGCCCACCAAAACTCAAATCTCCAGCAAATAACAACTTTCCCCAAAATGAAAAATAAGCATGCAAATTGAAATTATCCTTTAGTAGTCAGCCTTCCCAAACTATCTTTGCTAAAAAGTAAAAATATAAAGTTTAGTAATCTTACAATCTGCATTTCAGAAATAAAAAATAACCCATGTATAAATGATAATACATCATGTTATCAATGCATAGAAACCCATGAATTATAATTGATAATTGACCAATTATGATTGAATGAATGCAATTTTTTATGAGTCCATTCGACTTTTCATAAAGAAAACAAATGAACATAACTCCTTGCAACCCTATCTACTCACACCCTTCACACCTCCTAATATTTCTTCTTACATCAATACCATATGTTATTAAGGTTAGCCAACAATGCAGAATTCATATTTCCGTTCTTAACCTCAAGAATTTAATGTATAAAACTCATTTGACAATTGTATCAACACTCCCTCCCCCTTTATAACATGTCATGCTTTTGTCCACAAAAGAACTACCAAGAAAGAATAATTAGTTGTACGGAAAACATAAACTTATAATATTTTACATTCAACAACTTTTTTCAACATCACAAAAAAGCAACTGAACAGTATCATCCCCGGCCGAATATACTTACACATTTGCAAAGAATGGAGAAATTGAACTTGGCAACAAAAAACATAAACTAGATTTCACCTCAAGAATATTGAATCAGAGAAGAGAGATAAACCCAAACACAAACTAGTTATTAGTGAACAAACATTGCTCCAAACCTCTGAGATTTGCCAAACATTCGGAATTTGTTTACGACACAATAATAAACAAATGACATAATTGAAATAAACCAATCAAACTTCTCTAGAAAGAGTTGCCTCTCATTATTAAGAGTCCACGACAGTAAATGGCACGGAAGACGGCCGTGAATCAAATATTTGAGAGTTTATTTCCTCTTATTCACCGAACTCTTTCAGAAACATAGAACCCTAAAATAGTAAATCACTTACCTTGGTCACACTATATAGCACAATTGAACTCTCTGAAATATTCAAGATCTTACTCTTCCACGACTCTAGGTTTTCTTTGCGGGGAAGAAGTATGAGCCGAGCGAAAGAAAATAAATGAGAATTAGGAAATATCGGGGTAGACGGTGGAATATAAGAGAATAAGGGCCTTAGCATTAGGGTTAGAACTTAGAAGTTATAATATTAACCATCCATCAATGAACGGATGGCTAATTAGTGAGCCTCCTTGGCTCTTGCTAGCAGCATTCGACTCAGCGAGGCTTGAGCCCGATCGAGATCAAGATAATTAGATGAGCCCTATTGCTGAATGCCAAGGGATGAGGGCTACAATTAATATTAAAATTTTAATAATAAATTTGTTATTAAAATTAATTAATTTTTATTATATGATATTAAAATTAAAATTAATATAAATATATTTATATTTTAATTTAGTTAATATTTAGAAGTTTTTCAGAAATGTTAAACAATTTTTCTAAAACTATTCAACAAGTTTATTCGAAAGTTTGTTCTTGAACATTAAATGATATACTGTTCACAATCATATCGAATCAAGCTATGGGTTGCTCAAGCTTGTTCATTTAGCGATCGAGTATTTATAAAATTAATTAATCAAACGATCATGAACGATCTCTTATCGAGCCAAGCTTCGAGTAGCTTGTCGAATGCTCGGTTCATTTGCAACCCTAATGCCTAGGAGAGATACAAATAAAAAAAAAGAAAAAAAAATAAATAATGACATAAAAGATCAATTATATATGTCTATTTTCTACATATTTATATATGAAAAATTATTAAATATAGAATTCAAATATAATATATTTGGACTTCAATATCATGAGTGTAAAATAATAATCAAATATATAATTATTACATATTAATTATGAATTAATTATATATATATATATATATATATATATATATATATATATATATATATATATATATATATATATATATATATTATATAATATAAATTCATAACTACTATAGCTGAATATTAATTAAAAGGGGATTTACATATGTACCACGATAAACTATTCAATTTTCATATTTAACATCTTAAACTTAAATATTACTAAAATACCACCTAAAACTTCAAATCTTTTAAAATTGCAATGCATTTTCATTAACTTGTTAAACCTCCAATAATTAAAGGATCCCGTAAAAAACTTTTCTTCGACAAAATGGACTCAGAGGTTTGAGCGACAGATCGATCACTCTATTCTTCCTCTTGTATTTAGCTTGACATTCCTTTTGATTCCACTTGTTAACAACTTATTTTGTTCATCATGCATTCTGCTCATCATCCCTTATTGTTATTTTTGTTCGACATTCCTCTTGCCTCTTTTGACTCAAATATTCCTCTTGCGATTCGTACATCCCGCCATATTCCTTGCCAACAACTCGCTGTTTCATCACTTATTACTATTATATTTCTCTCGCTTCAGAACTTTAAACTCTCCTCTATATTAAACAGAACAACTTTTTATGATATTCTTGTTTATGTTCGAAGTTACTGTTTTGATATAAAGAGCATTGTAGGTTGTAGGAGTGTAGAAAATATTTTAAAATCTATTTGAAGTTCTGTTTTATTTATAGCATTATGTCAATATTTTCTTCTATAATCTATTAATAAGGATGATTTTCAACGATTATTTTTTTATTGTGAATCCGGTTTTGGGTGAATTTATGTACATAACATTTAAGTTTGGTGGTGCTTGGGTTGGAGTCAAGAATCAAGTTGAAAGATATGATGGTGGAAGACAAAGAACTATTAATAGAAAGATATCATTAACTGACAATGAGATTGAAAGGATATGTCCATGGCTCAAAGATATAATTATGATATATATTATCTTATCTATGGAAGTTCACCTAAGGACTACAAACTTATTACTAATAATGTTGAGGTTCTTGAAATAAAGCTTAAATGGATGTGATATAGATTATTATTGCAGAGAAGAAATGAATAGAAATGATACATGTTCACACATTGGAGTGCTGGTTGATGAACAAATAGTTGACTACTCTATAGTTGTAATGAAGGTCCTTTGAGTGGGAATATAGTGTCAATGAAGGTCATTTAGTTGTTATCATATTTCAGATGCATTAAATTTCAATCATGCCCTTGATCCAAGCAATCAAATATAATTTTAGTATAATTAAAGCAAGTTAATAAGAAACAAGTTATGACATGCTCTTATCGAGGATGCCAATGGAGAGTATGGGCATCATTATGTGATGATGGGCGACTTTTAAGAAGAATAGTCCTTACTCATGCCCGTGTTAATCTAGAAATAAAGCCACAACCGCTATTGCTAATGAAATTCAAGACATTGTGAAGAGGGGACATTCTCCAAAATAGATTAACAATAATCTAGAGGTTAACTATGGATTATCCTTGCCATATATGAAGTTATGGAGATGGGAGCAAGCTCATGATATTGTATTTGGTTCAATTGATGGAAACTACAAATGGGTTCCAACTTTAACTGAACTTCTTAATAGAAGTGCTCACATATCACCTACACATATGACAATGGTGATAATTCATTTGAGATTCTATGTTAGTTTCAAGGTATGTGCAAATGGTTTCTAGGGATGTAGACCTCTTATCACTAGATGCTGTCACCCAAAGTCTAAGCACTTAGAGTTCTCATATCCGCAAATTCATTAGATGGTAATAATGGGTTGTTTACTTTAGCGCTATGTTGTAGAGATCAATCAAAGCAAATATGGGCATGGTTTCTTGAAAATTTATGTTACAAAATAATTACATCCGTAGCCTTCATATTTGACATGGAGAAAGGACTTGGCGAGGCTATTAGACATATCTTTCCAGGTGCTGAACATCAAGTTTGCATCCGTCACTTATGGAAAAACATAAAGAAATTTTCCATTGCAAAGATGGGCATAAACTCCAAAATTTGGTATGGTTAGCTGCTAATGCCTATACAAACTATGAGTTTGAAAGCAAGCTTATGGAATTATTTACAATAAGTCCCAGGTTCATTCATATTTAATGTCTTTGCCTTACAAGTGGTCTGCCAATTCATGGTGGAGATCAAGCATGATTGTAACATAAATAACTTTATTGAATCTTTCAACTCATGGATTAAGCGAGGTAAGCCTTGTATCTAGTGATCGATTAGAGGAAACTATGGAGGAAGAGCCACAAGAAAATAAACTCTTCATTTTGGAGAGAATTAGTTCACATTGAAGAATACATACGAGAAATCATGACAAGAAAAGAACAACTAATAGGTAATCCTCAATCTTTCGGAGGTGGAGGGATGTCAACACAAGTTGACATCGATGTTGGGAGTGTACACAGAATATGAGGCTGGCTACCATGTATTCATGCAATTGCTTTTATTGGAATGAAGGAGCACCAATTATGGCATATATATGTTGATAAGCACTACTATGTGGATAGGTCACTAGTTTGTTAAAGTTTTAAATATATTTTATCAATTTAGTTTGTGCTTAATTTATTTATTCTTATTTATTCTCATTAATGTAACAGATATAAATTGGCATATGAAGGTGGAATATCAACACTTCCTAGCAAGAGCTATGGCAACAAGTAGACGTCTTGATTGGAGCTCCAAATGTATCTATACCAAGAGGTGGACCCAAAAGGAGACTTAAGAGTTTCATGGAATAAGACAAGAATAGCCACAAATGTGGTCAGGCTATGGGGCCACCACACCGCGACATGAAGAATGCTTTGGGAATCAGATTTAAATTTTGAAGCTTCACAAAAAGGCCAATCAGCTCGACCCAAAATACCAATTATACGAGAAACAAGTAATGCCAATCTATATGAAGTCCAATACACAAGTTTAGATAAGGACTAGTTGGTGGTGGAACCAACTTTAATATTTAATTAATTTTGCATTGGTACCAATGATTATATGTATTTTGAATGTTTTTTTTGTAAACAATGAAAATGTTAATCAGAACTCAAAAAATTTTTTTTGCTTTTTTTGCGATATTTTCATTTGGTAATAATTTGTATCGCACTTAATCAATTTTCCACACTCTCAAGGTGACGATTTTTCCAAAAATTGTGTTCTTTATGTTGGGACACATGATCATTGCACTTTGCTAGTTCCACAAGATGAGTTTCAGCTTGTTCATGACTAATAATATCATAAGAAACACTCATTTTGATGGATGTTCCCATCTTGCCACCCTGCTTTACTTCCACTCTTATTGTACCAAACTTCAAAAACATTGCAAATGTATTCTTAAATACTTTTTAGCCATAAATAAATATTTGATAAGTTTAAAATTCATGATGATTCCTTTAAAGTCAATAAATGTATTCCTCGAGATTTAAAAGTGAATCACATAACAAGAACTTCATATTTATATATAATTTTCATGATAAGTTGCTAAAAGGTATCTGAAAAGTTTTTACTACTAGTAAATAAGCATAAGGTAAAATATATTTCACTCTTAAATCAATTAGTAAGTTCATCCAAAGGCAAGATGAAATGTCCAAATTGCTATAAAAATTTTGAAAACATAACTCAAATTACAATACCACCATAATTTGAAAGTCTTCAGATGAACTTAGATCTGATTTTTTTTTTATACTATAGATTTAGAATGACAAAGTACAAAATAATCTACAAGAGTTTTTTTTACTTTCATTTTAATATTTTCTTTCAAATTTGCTTTAAAAAATTCAATTATGAAGATTGATTAATCATTATTTACTTGCTTTCTCCATTGATAAATGATGATATGTTTTCCATCATAAACTTGTTGCATTATTTTCCTTCATAAACTTTCTACACTATTTCTCTTAATTATTGCAAATTAAAGCAAACCCAATGCCTATTGTCAGATCTTTCTGATTGGCATTTGTCTACGACTATAGATTCACCAGAATAATTGGTGTGGGGCTTATTTATATTTGCTTGGAATGTGGGACAAGGATGGATGTTTGTTGGGCCATTTGTGAATAGTCTTTGCTTACAATGTCAGTTTGGTCAAACGACGAATCAATCGAAGAGTGAAGCCTATCGGCATTATCGAGAATGACCTATGTGTGATTCCATGGTTTAAGTTTGCCGTGAAGATACAAAGGTGAAGACAATGTGATGCTAACAATCATTAAATCCAATTTATAGGCCTTTTCTTTAGTGTTGTCAAGTGCATATTTGTGTGCAATGTTTTTTTTGTAATAAGGATTCTATTTTCCCGAATAGCAATAATCCTTTGTACTGCTGCCATAATTATTCAATCGAATTTCAAGATTTGTTTTAGAAAAGTCTTATTTCTCAATCTCGAATAAGGTTTCTTTCTTCCATTTTACCATGAAATATCGTGATGTTGAAATGGTTAATCTTCTTAAAGCCGCATAGCATATGTTCCAATGTAGTAGCCACTGTCCCGTGACTGGATGTTATTTTTAGTTCATCTGTTTTCATCTATTACATATAAGTTCTTTATTTGTTTATCACTCTTTTGACAAATTTGAATCACACCACCATAGTGATTGCCAGTTGAGAGGGGAAAAAGATTAATACATAAATATACATATATTCTTGTATCGATTCATTATTTGAACATTTTATATAATCTTCAAATTCAAGATGTTCATTATGAGCAACAAGAAAAACTGGTTATGTGATACAAACACCAAAGACAGAACATTTTATATAATCTTCAAACTCAATAAGTCACATATAACACATAATAGAATGAGGGTTTAAGAACTCATCCTTCAAAATACACATAATGATATTGAATATAAACACCAAAAGATATTGAGTTAGAAGAAGAAGATATTAATTACAATCACTACTAAGAGAGCAATTGCAATTTTACAATGAAAATTAAAGATTCATAATTGTTGTTCCTTCTAGCATCTTCATGGTTCCTTCTAATCAACTCCTCAATGAATACTCCAATGCTATTCAAATCAAATGCATCGTTCTCAATTTCATGCCCATTTAAAGAAATTACAATCAAACTCGTTCATGGGACATCGATAAAATCTTCATCATTCTCACCATGATGGTTGTGAAAATCAAACACAATAGATTGCATCGACAATAAATTTTCTGATTTGTAATTCCTTTGGACACATGAGTTACTTCTCATTTATGAATATTTCTGTTGAATTTAATAAGAGAAGCCAATTAGAAATACTTCATATTTGAATACATTTGTTTAAAAAAATTTGTTCGAAGAACCATAATAAAATTGTGTACTAAAGATTCTTCAACTGAATACACATTCTTTTTTCCAACATCTTAGAACCAAGCTAGAATATATACATATGTAGGGAATTCACAAATCAACAAGCCAAAAGGGCATCACATTTTCAACCAAATACACAGATTTCTAAATATTGAGCAACGAAAAAGAATCGAAGTCGTTGTTTTCAACAATCAAGTAGAAGAATCCAACATACTTTGTAAAAAACAGAAAATTCAGAAAATTTATACAGATCTTTGTAAAAACCAGAAAATTTATTCTTTGTAAAAATCAGAAGATTTATACTTTGAAAAAATCAGAAAATTCAGAAAATCAAAATCCAACAAAACAATCATTAATTAGATACATAGATCTACTTTGAATATACCTGCCCTCTTGCTAGACAATCAAAGAAACTAACAGTATAGACATAGATCTTAAATGAAGTTTGTAATAGAGAAAGAGTGAATGGCCGTAGCATTTAAGCTAAGTTTAGATAAACAAAGCGAGATGTATGATATTTGAGAGATTTTTTATGATATATTTTAGTAATATTTAAGTTTAAGATATTAAATATAAAAATTAAATAATAGCATACATATGTAAATCCCCTAAAAAAAACATGACAGAATACTTCTTCATTCTGTCGTCCGTTTCCGTAGAAACATGAATGGCTGCGAAACTGCTTTCTACTGAACCAAACTCATTATATAAATGAGTGAGACGTAATTTTGTTCATTAAGCCTTTTCACACCTTATCATTATATAAATAATAACCCGTTAAGCTTCCTCACCTCTCAACACAAGCTTCTTTCTCACCTATCATCGATGGAAGGTATACTGGAAAATTCGTCCGTTGTGACACGGAAGAGAACCAAGCGGCAAAGGCTTCTGTTTTCGTCGGCGGCGACGGTAGATGTAGTGATGTTTTCATCGACCTCCACTGAGTTCTCTCTGATCACAACTGAGGAGGAAAAAGACGCGGCTAATAGCCTTGCACTTTTTGCCCGAGGTGGTCATAAGCCAAGAGGCCCAGAACCCAAAGCGACAGAGGAAGCAACCACCGCCACGAAATTTACGAACCGGCAATTCGCAGAGGCTGCGACCACCACCAGCGGCAAAGCTGGATCAGACGTCCACGAATGCAAGACTTGCAACAAATGTTTTCCTTCCTTTCAGGCACTCTGCGGGCATCGCGCCAGCCATAAGAAAATCAAGCTTTCGATCCCTTCGGCGTCGGCAGATGAAACGAAGGCGGCGGTGATGAGCGAGGATTCGATTCAGCTAAGCCTGAACTCATTCTCTTCGAAAGTCGCGGCAAAGGCAAGAATCCACGAGTGTTCGATATGCGGCACAAGTTCAATTCCGGTCAGGCTCTCGGCACGGCGGCACCGCCCTTCGCATCCACAGGAGCCGACGAGGAAGGAGAGGAATTCGAACGGATGTTCTCTGGATCTCAATCTCCCCCCTCCCTGCGATGATGACGGCGATATCGCCAAGTCGTCTTCCTACGTTTCGCCGATAAAGACACTGCCTTTCTTTTTGGCAGCAAAACACCGACTCTGGTGGTGTTGACATCTTCCCTAGTTAATTGCCATTACTGATCAGATTCTAACTGAAATATGTCACATTAATTTCTTTCTTCTCATTGGTTTTACTTTTATTTTTTTTATTTTTAATTTTATTCATCTTCATTTCCTCTGAACATAACTGAATTATAACTTTTCACCATTGTTTAATGATTTTTTGAAAATTTTTTGGAGTTTGATCCATCGTTTCTCCTATGAAAGCCGCTTTCCACTGGGTGCATCTGCATTATCAGAATTGTGACTTTTTCATTCAATATACTCCAATAAATAAATAAATCATCGATTACTGAATCGTGAAGAACGTCATGACGTTCAGTACCTGATGAGGAAGAAGAGGAAGACGATTCTAACGATGGGGAAGATAAAGATCGGCGTTAGTCAAGATGCGATCAGAAACGTTGATTAATTTTTCTGCTTTGACAGAAAATTAAATATAGTTAATATATTGTTCTTCTTCTTCTTTAATTGCCGCCACGGTGATTTGTGGAAAAACTTAATTAGATAGTTGAGTTGTGTATTAAGATGTTTAATTTTATTAATAAATTTAATCTTGTTTATGACTTCCTGCACTTAGATTTGTTCTTTTCAATAAAATAAGATTTTCTTTTGAAGTAAGAGCTACTGCAGATGAATGATAGTTATTGAGGATGGTTGAATAATTAATATATATGTATGTATGTATATATATGCATTGAATTTTTTGAGTTTTTTTTTTTTTCTTTTACAATGATTTGAAAAAATTTATCTTTAAATAAATAAATATTTTATATTTTTTATGAGTCGTATATAACTTATTATTTTGATTTTTTTTTAAAATTTATTTAAAATATTAAGGCTCAATGTTATTTACAATAGTCATAAAAAATTAGTAAATGATAATTTTTATGATATTTTTCTACTAATTATATTTAAATATCTTAATATTTTACTATTTTATTGTACTTTTTTAAACAAATATTTTTATTATTTTTAAATTTATTTACAAATTGAAATCACAAAATTTCATGAATGCGTATTAATTTTTTTTTAAAATCATTCCAATCAAATTGTTTAACATCAACCCGAAAATCTGCAAAATGAGAAATTCTTTGTAATATAAATATGAATTAAGTTTAAAATCTTCATCTTCATAAAAATTCCTGAAACATCTACAAATAGGATTAGAAATAATTTGAAAAATGAATCAAAACATTTCACCGTTAATGGAGCAATCAATCTCACACAGGAGAGCTTTCCTCCCTCTTGTGCTCGGACTCACCTCCACCGTTCGATACATCTCTCAATGATAGCTGCCCTTCCTGTTTTGCCAAAAACCAATTTTTGTATTAAGTAGATTCCTCAAACCAGTCAACGACTCCGCTGCCTCGGGCTTGGTGTGCGAAGACTTCACCGGAGATTTCACCGGCGATCGGCAAAACGAGAAGCTCAGCTGTGTCCATAGCCACTCGTCGATACATCCTGCGGGGAAGCCATGACGACAATCAGGCAAGATGCGAACTTTCTGGACTTCTTCAAGAGATGAAAAACAGACGGAACACTCGCTCACGAACCGTTTCGTCCCTGCTATAATATACCATCGGAATTGATCTGAGAACGCCCTTCGGATCTTTTGCTGAGGCGGCGGCAAAAATTGATGGCTGGGAGGACGGAATCTAGCGAGGAGGTAGTAAAGGCTCAACATCGTTAGCCAAACTCCGGCAAAAATTCTGGCGGTGATGAGGAGAGGAGCCAGGACCATGTTCGTCGATGCCGGAGCTGGACCTCCACTTCTCTAATTTCAGTTTGGAAGAATTTATAGATTAGTGGACGGATGCCGGTGATTAAGACAAGTTTGCAAATGGTTATTTTTTTATCTAAATTTAAGCGTGTTATGACTTATCTT